>AYEL01080982.1:0-150625 GCA_000484575.1 Olivierus martensii
GGTGCAGCCCGTGGTTGGAACTGGCTCCGTCCCCTTAGTAATCTCTCTGATTGAAAAGGGGGCGTAAAATATGCAAAAAAAATGCTTTCATAAGATAAATTTACTTTGTTTAATATAATAAATTTATAAGATGAGAAAATTAAAAATAAGGACTCTACTGCAATATTGGCTGTAGAGCTTTTATTGCCTCGAACGAAAATTTTTGTCGCGCTACCTCAAGTCGTCGGTTTTGATCAAGGATGGCTCTGAGGGTGATTGAACTGGACGGCAGCCCAGTCCGATCATGCTACTGCAATATTGGCTGTAGAGCTTTTATTGGCTCGAACGAAAATTTTTGTCGCGCTACCTCAAGTCGTCGGTTTTGATCTAGGATGGCTCTGAGGGTGATTGAAGTGGACGGCAACCCAGTCCGATCATTTTTTTTAAATTGTGTAAAAAATAATTGTGTTTTACTACAATAATAACAACAAAAACAAAATACTTTTTATTACGGACAAAATAAGAAATTTTGTCTGTAATAAAAAGTGATATGAAGACTGAATTCGAAGATATGAATTTTTTTCACTTTCAAAAATCGAATAATTCCCTGTCACGTAAAAATTGTAATAACAACAAAAGCTTACTCCAAGGATATACTATCTTATGCATTTGATGTCATTAGATAAAAGCTACATGCTTATTTGAATATGAATACTACAATGTTTATTCGAATTTATATTTTAAACTGGATCTTAAAAAACAATGTATATTATTTTTATCACTTTACTGTACTTTATTAACTTAATCGATTCGGCATGTGAGCGAATCAGATAACAGTAAAAGATAAATTATTTTAATTTTTTTATGACGAGACAATACTAACCGGTAAGCAATTTGCTGTTGTTATCAAATATATACCATTGTATTAAAAATTACATAACTAAATTTTTGTTGTCGTATCAGAGATGACTAAAGACAGATCGACTAAAATCAAAGAATTTTTTGAATAAAAACCGGTTAACCAAGAATCATGTAGGCAATAACACATCTTTTCTACAATCTCTCAATTTACCTTTTCAATTTAGTGATTTTAAAAGATGTAAAATTATAATTCTAATTTTGAGGGGTAGACTCAAAAAATGTAGACATATAACGGCACTTATAAACGTTTGAATTGCATTATTGCCACGATTAACAATACAGTATAGAGTTAATCGAATTGGCTTCTGAAAGAAATCAATTATTATCAGAGGCCAAAAAAAATTTTGTCAAATAGTGGTGTTAAGCCTAACTATTAGAAAAATTATTTTTATTATAAATAGTTAAGAGTCAACCAAGTACTGCGACACTAATATTTTAAAAATTTTAAAAAGTGGAGTTAATCGATTTGGCTTCTGAATGGTTCATTTAATAAAATTTGATACTAATTCATATAGCAGCGAAAATAAATGTATGATGGGATATGTTGTTATGAAAAGTCTGCTCTGCAAAATTATGGGAAGCATAAGGTTAGGTTAATTAGATTACACCGCCATATCCTCATGGGATATACTGTATCTGGCGGCGGCCACTTGTAGAGCCCATCACAGGCTGGCCAACACCCGTGATGGGGTCAACCGGATGGTTGAAGGATGGGGTTCAACAGGCTGTGCCCGGACTCCTCCTGAAAAACTGGAGGTGTGAGACCCGGATTTGAACCCGGATCCTCCAGGGTGGTAAGCCAAAGCTTTACCACGCGGCCATCCGACCGACGAGAAGCATAAGCAAGCTCTGTTCTATTGTATTTAATTATCAGGAAAGTAATTTTATAAGATCACTTATAGCAAACTAGTTGCTAGAGTAATACATAAAAAATGGAAGGCATATGTGACTAACTCACCTATAGAAAATCTCTCGTTCCTTCTCTTTTCATAAACGTATGGGCTAGCATATTGTTTTTCCTTTGGCCAATGTACCCAGACATCACCAGCTCCATCACTACAGAAGATTTTTCATCTGAGAACACTACAGTTAATAGTTGCTAGAATAATACATAAAAAATGGAAGGCATATGTGACTAACTCACCTATAGAAAATCTCCCGTTCCTTCTCTTTTGATAAACATATGGGCTAGCATATCGTTTTTCCTTTGGCCAATGTACCCAGACATCACCAGTTACATCACTACAGAAGATTTTTCATCTGAGAACACTACAGTACTCCAGTCTGAATTGTTCTATTGTTGATACTGATATGCAAATCCTATGCGGTCAATCATGTTTCTTATAGTTAAGAGTTGTTTTTGACAGCTCTCCGACCTCTCAAATCTGCTTCGCGTAATCTGTTAACAGAAAATTATGCGTGTTTAGTACTTACTGTTTCCGCTATATTAAAATGGATATATCAGTTAAACTATATTACCTTCAATAGTCCATATCGAAATACATTTTTGCGAATATATTTGTATAAATTATATAATTTTTTGGACGCTTGGAAAACACCGTATTCACTCCATAGTATTGTGGAATAATTTTGCGCCTCCTCTTCTACGAATGCATCTCTCACCAAAATAGAGAGCAACCTATATAGCATATTCATTATGATCATAGTATGCCAATAGATGAAAATAAAGTCTATTGTGGAATAATTTTGCGCCTCCTCTTCTACGAATGCATCCCTCACCAAAAACGAGAGCAACCTATATAGCATATTCATTATGATCATAGTATGCCAATAGATGAAAATAAAGTTGATCGTTTTATAATCATTATATGAATGCTTCATATGAGGAGGTTCAAATACTTAGGTTTCTGAATCAGTTGGCCAGTATGACTTAAGGACCGCCATTGCTCTTCGACAATCTTGCCGAAAAGGTAACATTTTATAAGATCTATTACCTATTTGTAAAATCTGTAATCTGTTTTATTAAATCTATCATCTATAATCTATTTTGAAAAAATCAAAATATCTGCAAGACCTGTTGAAAGATCCCACTTCCGCCCTGCCTGCGCGACCCTGGAGTCATATCAATCAATATTTTATTAATAACTTAATCTGCAAATTAAACTTATCTGTTTACAATTATATTTAGAACACTACATACCTTCTACTAAAAGTTTCTATGGAGAATTACATTACATTACAATAAACAAAAGGAATAGAGGGCTGTACAAAATGCTTAGCCACTTGAAAAAGAAGAGAGAAGTGAGAAGAAATTAGAAAAGGTAAGTATAGGTTAAAGAATCCTGTCAAAGAAGTGTGACAGGCCACTATCAGAAAAAAGGGAGAGGAGACAGGTAGTGCAATTTCTGTTTTCATCACCCTGGCCGATTTAAAGGGACTTTTTTTTGCTAGTTTGTCTCAGATTTTCATTTTCTTCGGCTGTTGTCGATCTTGGTCTACCTGCTGATTTCCCTGCAGAAACGGATCCTGTTTCTTCATAACTTTTGCAGATATTTATTACAGTTCGTGTACTTATTTTAAACATTTCGGCAATTCGTTTGACAATTTTTCCTTCCTCTCTGTGTTGAACAATTAACTTTCTAATACTATTGTCGATTGGTTTGGGCATAACGGTCGTCGGTTATTTTATATATAGACAAAAAATGAGACTCGTAATCCTTCGCGCAGTCAAAAGAAAAAAACTTTCGCTCACACTTGTAAGTCACTTCCGTATTCATCCATAGGGAGCAGTGCATCGACTTATGTCTTGATTACGCGTATAATTATATCGATACTGTGCACCATATGTGTTATATTAGTAACAAAATAGATTAGTTTATTACTAATAATACAAAATTCTTAACAGAACAGCCAAAATAATCTTACTGACAACATATTTGAGCACGTGACGTAAAACTTATCTACCCCCTACGCTAACGTAAAACATTAATGGAATAATCCCACACTAAGCATGTTCGAATGGACGCCTGGAAAAAGCCATCTCGTTGGATTGAAGTAGTGTAAGGAAGCCGAACAACTTTGACCTAGGTGAAAAACTTTATGCACTAGACTGTATATCCAATCAGGAATGTGTTTCAGTTTGAACCCAACAGACTTCCCCGTTTGGCCTAAACCGATATGCACTAGTCTGTGACATTTTCAAACGAGTTTTAACTATCCATGATCCGGTCACATTTATGATATTAAACAAGTTCTACGACTTGAATTGGTTTATATTGCATATCGTAAACAGGGGATAAGGTGGAAAGTGTTTTACTATAAAGAAAAAATATCTGCAGTGCTAAAAATTGCTCATTTCCCCCGGTCCTGTTTTAGTAAACATGTAACTATTAAACAAGAGTAATTATTTTATCATGACTAAGCAATCATACTAATATTAACATAATATTCTATCTAATATTCAGCACTCAGCATACAGGGTTCAACATAATTAAAATATAAAAAAATTAATTGATCTATTATAAACAAGCATTCACTTAACAATAGTAAAAACTAATTTAAAATTTTTCGATGAAAAATATGTCACAAAAGTTCAAGTATTTCTGAATGTTCATAGAGCTTACCTGCAAATATTCGCCGGCACGCAAGTATTTATTTCATACGTTTTTGAATCGAAAATTAATAAATAAATCTATAATTGTATCCTTAGTTTTAGAGACAGTTGGAAGAAGAAATCGTGAAACAGTCGCGGCATATCAAACAATGGGCATTAATGTAGGAATATTCATTCTCTCAGGAGTTGCTTGGTTCTTAAAGAATTGGTATTATTTGCAATTGTTTTGTACATTGCCTTCTCTATTATTGCTAATATTTTGGAGGTAATTCAATTTGTTTAAACTAATTTTTTGTTTCATGATAAAATATTTCAGTTTATTTTAATATCTTTCGAAAAGAATCGTTCCAGAATCTCCAAGATGGTTATGGACTTATGGAAAATTGTATGAAGCAGAAATAATTTTAAGAAAAATAATGAAAATAAACGGAAAACATATAACAGATTTGACTGAACCACTCGAATTTTTTACTTCTAAAATAAAAACTGTGAGTACAAATTTGTTGACAGAAAGTGTAAAATAATCAATAAATAATTTTTATACTTTTTCTATTGATTGATAAGCAGAAATTAGTGAGAAATGAATAACGGTAATTCCAATTAAGCGAATTATATTATATTTTCATATTAGCTGTACGAGCATTTCAGGTCCAATAATCAAGCAATGTGGGAGATTATGCGGAACAGAGAAAAGACAGACAAATGATTACATTTCTTTTATTGTATATAGAAAAGTCAGTATTAAATGAAACATTTCAATAATATTGAAGAAAATGTTTATTAAGTATTATAGATAATCGCGGATTCTCAATAGGAAGACAGGGACAAATGCGTCCTGTTGTTTTCAGATTATATACATCAACTGTTTAGATAATTAGCAATATAATTATTTGAATAAAATACAACTGCTTTCGTTTTTTCAGTATCCACCACAGATTATAAAAGATTAATCTAATAAGTTCGCGGACTGTCGCATTAAAAAATAAATAGCTGCTTATGTTTTAATAATTTTCAAAATAATCCTTTGAAGTTACATACTTATTTGCTCTGTCGTAAAGGTGATGAAAACACATTTCGAACTAATTTTGTGTAAAATCAAGATATCATTTCTCTCATTTTTAATTGTCTATATTACAGTGAAATTTTTCGTACTTTTTAGCATTAATTGGACGATTTTTGGAAAAAAGAAGTAGTATAGTGTAGACAAATCAGTAAAAAAAAAGATAATATAATAATGAGGGGTTAAAAATCTCCCTAACTTTAAAACCGCTATGAGGTCTCGCATTCATATTACGAAGAATCTGATCCAGAAATTGGACGCTAATTCTAAGAACTCGTTTAGAGAAACGAGAAAGAAAGTCTGTGTAGTATTCCTGATTTACTGTAACCGCTTGTTGAACAAATTATTTTTGGATGATTCGCTATTCATCAAAAGAAGTAATCAGCATCATTGTTTTCTGACTTCTTAAATTAAAACTTATGGCATAGATGTTATCAGAACACTCAATTCCATGGTTTCACTTTTTAATTGCGAAGATTTGTTCAGTTTCAGTTGCATTTTTCCCTATTTTAAAAAAAAAACTTTATGATTATTCTGTGCTCCATTACTATAAACTAGTACAATCGTCGTATACAGCTTATTATATAAAACAGGTGAACGTGAAACCGTATACGAACGTGAGAGCGAGAAGTAATGGATGCCTTCGTTTTGC
This sequence comes from Olivierus martensii, assembly GCA_000484575.1. Taxonomy (NCBI): domain Eukaryota; kingdom Metazoa; phylum Arthropoda; class Arachnida; order Scorpiones; family Buthidae; genus Olivierus; species Olivierus martensii. The sequence continues at coordinate 6,187 of AYEL01080982.1, forward strand.
AAGTTTACAGTCAACTAAAACAAACAAGTTGAAATATGTTCCACTGTCAACGTACGCATGGTAAATGGAATCAGTTCTGAAAAATTATTTGACAAATAGTGTAAATAATACTTTATATATTTTATAATTTTATATCGTTCAGGCAAGTTTACAGTCAGCTAAAACAAACAGGTTAAAATATGTTCCACTGTCAACGTACGCATGGGAAATGGAATCAGTTATGAAAATTATTTGACAAATAGTGTAAATAATACTTTATATATTTTATAATTTTATATCGTTCAATGTGTGTGGATAGTGTATTTCTTAATTATGGATGAATGAGAAGTAATCTGATTTCAAAAGTGGATTAAATTTTCTTGTTTTTAATTTGCTATTTTCAAGATTCTCGAATTCTCTGCATATGATTTAGTCAACTCACTACCAGCAAATTTCAATATATGCAATCGTAAATTACATTACGCAAAATTAGTTATATTGAAAACCACTAACATCTTTTAATCACCTTCAACCAGTGTGCATTGCCATACTAAAAATTGTCTAATAGTCACGCAGAAAGCCAATCGAATTGAAAGACACCACACCTACATTTCGATCAACTTTCTCGAAAGATTAATGACGTAACTCCGAATATCCTTCTGCAGTTCACAGTTATAGAACGTAGTACCTATAATACCATATCTTCTCTTTGAATTAAAATAAATTATCTTTTATATTTCGAACTTCTGATTATTCAATACTAGCAGATTGTTTATTGTATTAAGATTTTCAGTTTAGAATATGACTTATTTTATTACATGTTTGAAATTTCACATTATACTTGTATTATTAGAGAAAATATATTTATGTAATGTTATTTTAATTTTCAGGATGACAGGAAAATCTATTCATTCAAGGATTTGTTTCGTAATAAAAATTGGACTAAACTCACATTTCTTTTGTTCATTATTTGGTAAGTTAAAGTAGAATTTTATAAGTGTAAAGTATAATTTATTTTTCCTTGAAAAGAATATGCTAGAATATGATAATACAGTGCAATGTATCATATTACGACATTACTAATATCTCTACTACAGTATGGTAAAAGTAAATACAGTATAATCAAAGTTACGTAATTCCTTATTACATGAAAAGACTTCAATATTTAGTAAGAAAAATCCTGCAATATAACAAACTACACAGCTATAGAAATAATCGTGAATATGATTTAAAATTTCATATCAAAATTTTATATAGGCTACATCATACATGCTGTTCAGCACCAGATGAATTCTACAATAGATAATCGCCAAAATACACCTCGTATAATTCAGCGGTGTTATTCAAGATAATAAACTAATCCAATCATATCTAAAATATAAAAAAGAATTGGATTTTTTTAATTATTACTAAAATCTTTCAAATAATTTAATGTATCAAATGAATGAAAAAAAGTTTTACAGATATTAAATTGAAGCCGTCTTTTAAAGTACATACTGCAAAATAATAAGGTGAATATACTGAAAGAGTTATTCTGATCGCATTGACGTTTCTTAGTGTCTAATTAATTTATTCGTAATATAAAATATAAAATTATTTGATTATTAATTTGATTGTGAAGCAAATATCGTGATTAATAAGAATACTTTTTAATAGCGAAACAAAGGAATTCCATGAACTACATCTATGAGAATATCAGCTATTATAATATTATAATCACATATTTTAAAATTATTAAATTTAATCTTCTAGATTATCCACTCGGTAGTATCTTGCAAAATATAAATACAGTATCTGGCATTTATGTTAATTAATGATACACTGAAGAATGAATAAATAGCTTTAATATTAAAAATATCCATAAGAAACTTGAAATTGTAATGTGCTTATGCTAATACATAATCAATTACCTATGCAAGATATCCGTATTGTTCTAATAGAACTTGTGCATAAGTTATGTAGATCAGTGGTCTGAAACTCAAATTGCTTGCAAGCCGAATGCGCAATTCGAAAAGAAATAAAGGGCCGAATATTTTTAAACAAAACTGCGATGAAAGGAAAATATTTTACTAATACAGTAGTTACTGATAGCACAGCGCAGGTTGAGTATAGTACATTTTAAAACTTTAACATTTTATTAATGTTAAATTGTAACAATGTTCCGACTGTAACATTTATTTAAAAAAAATAACTAAAACATTTTCACGTGTCGTACAAAATTGCTTTCCCGGCCGTCAGTAATTATTTGTTAATATAAGTTGATCGCAGGTTATTTGTTTTTTAACGTAGAATTGAAATGCATTTTATATAAATATAATATATAATTATTTTTGTTAAATATATCGTATAAGATATGATTTGGTTGCGAATTATTTTAATAATTCTTACCGGATTCCTCCATCGTATTTTGTTCGGTACACTATATGTGTATACCACTGAACCATATCCAACTGTAATTCGAAATATTATTCTTGGAACTTGCATACCTGCTGGAAGTTTCGGTGCTATTTTTGCTCCTTTCCTAAAAGAATCTGTAAGTCAAATTAATTATTTCTTTTTTTATATTAAATTTCATATTTTATAATTAAATATAAATCTATGTATTTCCAGAGTGAGAAGTTTCATTGGAGAATGCCCTTCATTATCATAGGAGTTATTTCAATTATTTCAGCATGCTTCATCTTACCATTATCTGAGACTCGAAACACACATTTGAAGGATGTGATGGATGAATTTCAAAAGTAAGAATTAAAGTATGAGAAATGAAGTATCGCATTCTAATATAAATATAAAGTTATTACACTTTCATTTAGGATAATATAAAAATACACGATATACTGTAATACCATCCACCAATGTAATGCTATTGATTTAAATGAAAGTTATTACTTCTAACCAAATATCGTGTAAAATTTTTACTTATTTTCACTCGTATACTTTTCTCAATGCATGATGAATTTAGCTGTGAAAATTCTTTATTTTAAATTACTGTGAAATTAAAATATATTATTTCACATAATATATTTTAATTAAAATACTGTGAATTATTACTTTTGTATAAATTACTATGAATTTAAAATATATTATTTTAAATTTAAGTGCGGCTTAAATTTAAGCCTCACTTTTTATTCAAATTTTTAAGTCGTAAAATTTGGGTGCGGCTTAAATTCAAAGCGAATTTTTGATCATCTTATTTCTCCTGATCTCCTACTCCCCAATGATTGTTTTTTTTTGCCTTACGCTCTACGCATGCGCATACGATTATGACCTTTGATGACAGTTTATTCGGTGGTTCCCTGTTCGTACTTTTCTGATTTAATCCAATTGCTGTTTAATACCAGCTATGTAGAATCACGTATTCGGCCATATTATAATTTTAAGGAAAATCACGAATTTCTATAATGCTGTTTATAATCGCTGATGGGAACGAATTTCTACCTTTTATTAATTTAAATAAAAAACTGTACCCAAGGAAAATTTTCCTAAGGGTGTTATAATTTGAACACAAAAGAATGCATGGATGACAACAGAATTGATGAAAGATTGATTAGGACATGTTTGGGAGAAGAGACCTGGCGCTATTTAAAAAAAAACGAAGTATGCCAGTAATGCATGCATTCCGGAGACATTTAACTGATGATATTAAAATAAAAACAATAAACTTTGATCTAGTAATAATACCAGGTATAACAAGTCAACTCCAGCCACTTGATTTGTCTGCTAACAAATTCTTTAAAGATAAACTGAGAAACTATTATGAAGCATGGCTAAATCGAGAAGATTATTCTTTGACATCAACTCGTAAAATAAAACGATCATCATCATCTACAATAGCTCAGTGAGTTTTACCCTCTTGAGAAAGATATCCCTGAAATATTTATTAAAAAATCTTTTTTAAATTTTGCATTGCTAATGATTTAAATGGGACTAAAGTATGATGTGGTCTGGTGCAATAGTGACGATGAGAATTCAAGTTGGGAAAGTGAAGAATGTCGAAAATGATAGTATATGTGAAGATTCTCGATAAATTAGGTTGCTTATAATGTATATTAGTATCTATTTACGTAAATAAAAGTGTTTCTTATTTTTCAGAACCTATTATAAACTAAATTTTATTTTTTCCAATATTATAATTTTTAAATCCTACTGCGGCTTGAATTCGAAGTAATAATAAAATTTAAGCACTAAATATGATTTAATATAACAGATGTGGCCAAACCGCGGTTCGCGAGCCACATGTGGCTCTTTGATACCTTCAATGTGGCTCCATACCATGAAAATCAATACTATTTTTGTAATAGATAAATAAATAATAGATCTGTAATTTGTTTAATTTAAGTATTTGCTTCATACTTAATGAAGCAAATACTTAAGTTAAACAAATTACAGATCTATTATTTTTTTATCTATTACAAAAATAGTATGCATCTATACGAAATAAATGCATCTGAAATAAACAATTTTTGAAATGATTATAAAGATTACCCGAAAAATTGATGCTGTTCTCATTGATCCAGAAAGAAAATGCGGCCCTCGAGTATTTGAAATTCTATGTGGCTCGTAGAGACATGAAGTTTGGACACCCATCTAATATAAGTTACTCTAGTAATTTAAATTACTTTAGATAATGGAATTTTTCCAGTTTATTATTTTATTATAATGTGATTTTATTGCGTTTACATTTTTCGGAAATCAGTTATATATATAATAATATTTATCCTTGAATTATATTTATGACTGAGGTAAACTGCTGGTCTCAGTCTTTAGGATTTTTTTTTTTTTGTCTTTTGCACTTTATTCTTTTAAAATTTTCATTCGCACCGTAACCATTTTGGTCCTCACTGAGAAAATTAATTTTTTTATATCATCTTTGCCTTAATGCCTTCTTACGATTTTATTAATTATAAATCTGATCATAGTATATCTAATTACAACGAATGTTAACATCAATCATATTAACATCAATCAAATTTATTACAAAATATTTTTCATTTACAAATATATATAATTTGATTTATATTTTTAAATTAAATTATTTAACATAATTCAAAATAAAACTAACAAAACAATATCTCTGTTTCATAATTCTTATTCTCTTAACGTGGCCTACTATTGTAAGAAATTTGCTTTATAATTTCGTTTCAAATCCAAAAGAGCAAAGGGAATTGTAATAGAGAGTGCCAACGTTCCTATGGACCAGGCATTTTTCTTGAAAACTAACAGACATATTATAAAACTGTAAAACTATTCTAGTGTTACTTTTTCCTTCCAATTTCGGTTATTAAAACTTTTTTCTCTGCATTCACTTTCACAGATAAACGTATAATTTATATTAAAATATATAGTTTAATTATTAAAATAATTAAAAGGTATATTAAGATGATTATATAAAAAATTATAGATAAAATTAACAATTGAAAAATGATAATTTTTCATTCTTTGATGCTCGAATTGTTTTTCTTCCATATGAAACTTTTTCTTTTAAAAGATTTTTTATATAAAAATCTTAAATAGAAGTAAATATATTAACAGGAAAAAAATAGGAAAATACATATTTTGAATAGTTTCGATTAGGATTTCTTAATCTTTTCATGTTTCCAGACCCCCGATGGATTACCTAATATGGTCTCATATCTCCAAGGGGTATGGGAGCATATTGAAGAACCTCCAAGGAGTATGGGATCACATTGAGAATCCCCCAACGGTATGGCACCACATTGGGCAATCATACATTAAATAAAATAAATACTAGTACCTAGACATCGAGTCCCATACCCTCAAGAAGTATGGATACCCCAGGTTAAGAACCCCTGCCTTAGAGTATTAATAAATTTCAGCTAAATTATTAAACGCAGATATTATTTTTTACAAAGAAAAACATTATAATAACCATACTTAACAATAAATCATAATTTCAAATAATCCTTCCAATTTTTTTCAGATTTGACACGAAAATTAAGAATGATGAAGACGAAGAATAAAGTCAGTTGTAATATGTTTCTTCTCTTGTCATGAATTGGGTTTTTATAATAAAACTATATATATCTATTAAATAAATTTATTTATCTGGGCTATAAGTTTATTCCTTATATATGCTTTATAGTGAAAAAATCTTGTAACTGTTTCTTATTATGATAAGATTATTTCGTCTCCTCTCTGCTTTTGGATGTTAAAACATATCTGTTATCTTTCGACACTCACTTAAAAAATATCAAGTTAGTTTTATGACCATGATATTGGTAATATAATAGCATATATAAGTATGGTTGCCTTTCATTGAATTCCGTAAAGAAATTATGCAAACAAATAATAATATTTGCAACCATTTAAACATATAAGTAATATAATTATAAAATTTGTAATTAAACTGACTACATATTATTAATTAATAAAATCAAAACTACAAGATAATACGTCCTGGAATATGCCATATAATGATGTTATAAATTTCATCTGATCTGTTTTGTAATTTTCAGGAACATTTATTGTTACTTCTCTATATAATATTTGTATATTTATGAATGCAAATTAGGAATGATATTAATTTTCGTTACAGAATATATAAGAGAATTTTATATTGAACAAAATGGATATGTTTTTGTATAAACTAGCGGAATATTTCTTGTGTATTATGATTTTATTGTAAACTACAATTAACCTTCATATATAATATTAAATAATTGCAATAAATATTTCAAAGATTTATCCTGATTTAATTTTATCGATCGATAATTTAGTTAAATAAAAATATATATATTGAATGGATATATATACATTTTTATATTATTCAGTTTGTTTCAATAGAAACATATGAAAGATGTAACTATGTTTATTAAATTAAATAGACATAATACGTAAATTTGCAACTATTGAAGTCTGTTTATACTTTATCTTTTTACTGAATTTCCAAAAACACATGGCGGAACGTAAAGTAAATTTGATTATCGACACAAACATAAATTCTTACTAGAAAAATAAATAGAAAATCAAAACATTCATGATAATGTAAAATTCATTTTAACGCTCACGTTAATTTTTATGTTTTCCTTTTTAAAAACCGACGATAAATTTGTTAAAGTTGTCATGGATCGAAATAAATATCGTTTTGTCAACTAATGGATATTTTTTGTCAACAGATGACTCCACACTCCATTCTTGAAGAATACTATATGGCGGGGCGAAACAAGCCCTTCCACAGGCTACCCACTGTTGCGGAGGGTTCAGCGGGATTGTGGAAAACGGGAATCGACGGGCCGGGTCTGGACCCCATGATAAATATTTTCAAGGATTGGGTCCCGAGACTCGAACCCGTATCCTCCAGAGTGGAAAGCTGAAGTGTTTCCACGCTTTAAATCCGGCCGACACTAATGGATGTCGGCCGGATGGCCGCGTGGGAAAGCTTCGGCTTACCACTCTGGAGGATCCGGGTTCAAATCCGGGTCCCCAGTTTATTATTTTATTATAATGTGATTTTATTGCGTTTACTTCGCAATAAAATCAGTTATATATATAATAATATTTATCCTTGAATTATATTTATGACTGAGGTAAACTGCTGGTACCAGTCTTTAGGATTTCTTTTTTGTCTTTTGCACTTTATTCTTTTAAAATTTTCATTCGCACTGTAACCATTTTGGTCCTCACTGAGAAAATTAATTTTTTTATATCATCTTTGTCTTAATGATAAAAATAAATGATAATGTAAAATTCATTTTAACGCTCACGTTAATTTTTATGTTTTCCTTTTTAAAAATGTAGATAATAAATTAAAACCTTTCTATTCAATGCTCGAAATGAGTTTAGATTAAATGATTGAACACCTGTCATTAAGTCTACATAACCTTGTTGCTTACAAAAAATAAATGGAATCGTTCAAATAAATAATAAATTAAAACCTTTCTATTCAATGCTCGAAATGAGTTCAGATTAAATGATTAAACACCTGTCATTAAGTCTACATAACCTTGTTGCTTACAAAAAATAAATGGAATCGTTCAAACTTGAATTCGCGCCTGAACTGATTAATCTCATTGGTCAATAAGTATTGTAAGGAAGCGAACATCTTCCGTTTAGGTGAACACCTTTTTGAAACCGACTGTACAGTTGTAGAATGATGATGGATAATTATATAGTACATAATCATTTATTACAGTACTTAAGAATGCATTTATTTTATTTGTATAAATAATCAAATAAAAATAAGATTAAGAAAAATAGTCATTTGAAGTATCAAATAAAATAACTAATAATTATATTAATATTTGTTATTTGTTATTGTTATAACAAATAATCAGTAACCAATACCTAACATATAAATAATAATAAATAATTAATTATTTGTGATTTGAAATTATTTAAAATAACAAATAATAAGAAAAAAACTATTTGATGATTCAAATAACCAGAAAAATAATTATTTGAGACTGGCAATCAAATAAGATAATAAAATTAATCGGAAAAGTATTTAAATAAAAATTTATTTAAATAATGCCCAGATCTAATCCAAAGGAGCTGCGATTATCCTTAATGATAGTGTATCCATAATAAAATTGTGAATAAATCTACCAGTTATTTAAAAAATTATGTGTGTGATATAAAGTAATTATACTATACCTTTCACTCTTCTTACGAAATTTGTGAATGTGCTGTTGTTGTTATAAATTTCGAATTAGAGAGAGTATTATTCTGCCAATTAATGCTGGAGCTCAGGCGAAAAATATGAAGAAATTCATAATAATAATATATAATTTCCTTTAATAATTAACATTATTATGTAATTTATGCTTCATGAAGATATATAAATAACAAAATGAGCTATATAAATTAATTTGTTATATTCAATGTATTAATAGTTTTCAGCAAAAAACAGAAAAATTTTGTAAATTCTTATTAAAACCAATAAAGATATTTTAAGAATTTGTTTTGATTATTATATAAAAAGAATAAAATTAAGTTTAAAAGAAAAAACAATTTTGCTGATTTGGATTGCGATTAATTAATTTTTATTTTCTCGACAGTATTACATTAGATATTTTTTGTTTGTTCCAGTTGAAATGCTTCATGATAGCGAATTTTAATTTGTATAAAATTTCTTATATGTTACACAAACAATAATTGCTATCCATGTACATTCGAAATAATATCCGTACATTATATATATATATATATTTTTTTAAATTTTATTAAATAAAGAACAAAACTAAAATGTAGAAGTTTGTACATTCATTACCATCCAAAATCTGTCGTTGATTTTTGTACAAGTTATGAAAAACTTTTGTTCATCGCTTTACTATATTTTTTTTTATCAAACAATTTGTAGTAAATTATTTTTACGTTCAATCAAGCAGTAATTTTCTCTGACGTTTCTGTAGATGTAATCCTGACATAATGAGAATTTTATATAATGATTTGTGAGTTTGCTTCTCAAAAATTAACAAAAGAATAATTTATATTATTTTATTTGTTAAAAATTTATTTATATAAAAGTAACTAAAACGTGTGCAGATGAAAAATCTGTTAAAAATTTTAAGCAATAATCTAAAAACACAATGCCAATTGAAAAAGTTTGCATAATTTTTCAAATAGTTTATACCTCTCTTCTGCATTTTATATATATTTTTTGATGTGATATAATCCATAAACCGGAATTAAAAAGGAATATTTAGAGATACATACAGTCAAATCTCGCTATTCGCGGTAGTTAAGTTCTGTAAATTCTTCGCGAATACTGAATTAGCGAATAGTGAACCATTGTGCCTATGGGAAATATAGAGTTAGGTTCCTGCGAACCTTTCTTCCCAACATTTTCATACTTGGTTTTTTTATGTTTTTCTGTTTATAGACACCTTATTTAATATGTATTACATTTCTTACAAATAATTACAGTATATGCAGTATTTAGTACTAAATGCAGTATTATAATTACAGTAATATTTATATAATTTTTTAAAACATTAACTATGTAGTAAATAAAATCTTATTTTTGATCGATAGTTTTTTGATGTTGCAAGATGTTTGATGTGACAGCTGACACTTTATTGTTTGATTTAACAGTTGACACATTGTTTTCTTGTATTGAAAAACTGTTTAAAACATTAACTATGTAGTAAATAAAATCTTAGTTTTGATTGATAGTTGATGTTGCAAGATGTTTGATGTGACAGTTGATCACATTGTCTTTCTGAACATGATGCAAGATGTTTGATGTGACAGCTGACACATTGTCTTTCGGAATTGCATTGAAAAGTTGCGTCAGCCTTGTCTGTGTTGCTTTTTGCCTCAGATCTTCTAAAATTTAAGCGTAAGGAGCAAATGCGCAGGAAGTTAGACTCCTAAATTTCAGGCTGCATTCAAGCATAGGGTCACATTCTTCTATGGGACCTGTGAACGATATGAACAGGCTTTTAGCCTACCTGCGGTTTGTGAAATGAATAAGGATAGGTAATGAGAAATTTTCCGGCAAACCGATTTAGAGACTACATTTGGTAACAAAAAACTTTCTTTATAGAGAGAGAGAGAGAGAGATTTACATTGGTAACAGTATTTTCGCCGCACAGCAGGAGTAAGCGAATAAGCGCGAATATCGATTTTGTGGTTACAAATAAATTTTCGGGAATAATCGAATACGCGAATATGGAATCCGCGAATAACGAGAATTGACTGTAATTCGTTTAGCGAAGATTTTTCAGAGATTTTCATATTTATTAAGTATTGTCTCAAACTATGTAAACAATTATATTTCAGGAGTAAGCGAATAAGCGCGAATATCGATTTTGTGGTTACAAATAAATTTTCGGGAATAGTCGAATACGCGAATATGGAATCCGCGAATAACTAGAATTGACTGTAATTCGTTTAGCGAAGATTTTCAGAGATTTTCATATTTATTAAGTATTGTCTCAAACTATGTAAACAATTATATTTATTTGTTCATGTTGCATAACAGATTTTATTGTAGCCGAAATCATGGAAGATGTTTATTCAAACAGCAAAACTATTTAATTAAAGTAAAATTCGAACTTTATAATGCTATGTTATTTATTATTTCATAATTGTCTTCGGGATGTATAATCATATAGAATAATCCATATTTAAAATCAAAAATTTTTTTATAATCTGAAGTGTTTTTGATAATTTGTCGTATTTATATATTCGTTTTTTTAAATAATGATACTAACAAAAATTAGCAGTGTATACCTCTATATGTTGCTTTCATTTCGTAGAATGATTTGCATTTTTTATAAACATTAAAATACATATACATCTAAATAATAATTTACATATGTTTTTGATTTGTTTGCATATTGTCTGAATGTACGCATAAAAATACCTACCATTTCGCAGACAAGTTGACTTATAAAGTTAAGAAGAGAAAATTTTTTCATTTTTGTTAGTACTGTTTCAATATGGACGATCATTTATCTAACGCCAAAGATAACTTACAGGTAAGAGATTAGATTCAAAATATATTAATACAGTTATACAAAGATTTCATACCTTGATAATATTTGAAATCCTATTTCGTCTGGAGTTGTTGTAAAATTGTTTACTTGTAAATTTATTAAACTAGACAAATATTCTTCCATAATACTTGTAAATTTATTTTTTTGTCATCCTAATTTCTAAGTTTCCTATTTTAGAAATTAAAATACAATATTTGTAAATATTTAAAAAAAAAAATCAGAAATTTCTTAAATCTAAATTAAAATTTTTGAAATATTCCATTTCTTTTCAAAATTAAAAATGATAAATAAAAATTTGAATTCATTCGTTTTTATATTGAGTGCCACTTTTCATGTTTGTTTACCTTATGTACGGTTTCGAACAGGTTTTTTTTTACACACATTGGTAACATTTTTAAAATCAATGTTCTAAAAATGTTATGTAAGAGTTGATAATGGCAGGTTAAGCCGAAAGCGCGCCTCTTGTTAAATAAAAAACATTTTTAGTACAATTGTTATGACACTCATACTGTTTGCAAAATTATGATACAAATGGACACACAACAGAATCAGATTTTGTTTAATCGATTCATTTACAATAATAATTTTCTTGGAATCATCTATAAGAACCAAAAAATTAAATGTGACATTTCCACTTCTCTTTAATTAATTAAATTAGTGCTTTATATGATTTATTTAAATATATTTTGAATACACTTTCAATTCTAATAAGAATATTGTCGGATTTGAAGTGATTTAAATTATAAAAAAACGATGTACAAAGGCGTTATACTGTCACGTCATAGAATAATGCCTCTATTTATAGAGTTCGAATTGTCACAAATTTCTTTAAAAATAATATTTGCCAAATTTAAATATGTTAAGAATTTCAATCTCTTCAAAAACTTATTCCAATTAATTATTTTGTATGAATTAAACGAAATAATAACCCCACTTTAAATTACAAAGCATAATGAATCTAATCGGGAACACTATTAGTTTTGAACGAACATTTAGATCAGGAAAACGAATGAAATTTAATACTTACCAAATAAACCCGTAAACAAAATACTTAAGAGAAAAACTCGCTAGCAAATCTGATGACCAGACTCTAATAATCCTGATCAAAGTAAATTATTGTGATAATTTTTATTCTGATACTGTCTCAATCAATCCAACTCAAGAGAAAGTATCTCCATTGACAAATGGAGAGTAATGTTGCTTTCATATTTTCTCAGTTTGATGTGATTGAAGAATTTAATGAAAATAACAGGAGAAAAGAAAGAAGCAATTATATAGTTCATCTCTCTCTCTCTCTCTCTTGCACGACTCTCTCGTTTTAGTCCTCTTCCATAGATCTATCTTTGTTACAGCTGTCCTTTTCTTATGCTCATGTTGTGGTTGGAATAATGTCATTGTCTGGTGTTGGTCAGTATTTTTTCTTCAGTCTAAAGAAATTAAAGAAAATACAGAGGTACCTTGGTTAACGAAGAGTGGCTATAAGAAAATAATCTCTTAGTTAACGACACAGGCTTTAGCTAACCATTCCTGATTTTGTGAAATTCTATCCGATCTAAATCCGGTTATTTTCCAATCTCATTCATCCACCCATGGGAAGACATTGTCGAATAAAGACCAGACACGAAGCGTAGCTTAGGTATGTTTGACCAATCATAGCCAGCATTTTACGTTTTCAGTATATTGTTTTTTTCTTGCAGTATATTGTGCTTTATTTTAAAATGTGTGATTATAAATGCGTTTTATGATAAAAATGAATATTTTAGCATTTATTTTTTATGTATTGGTTCAACCGGAGAGTGCGGGTCACTGTTCGTTCGCCATCAAAAGGCAAAATCAAATCTCATCTGTATAGAGTTGAATCTATAAACTGCTTATCAGTAGTTATGGGTTTGTTTGTTAAAAAACTCCGAAGTGAGTCCAATTATCCTTGTCACTGTTTGTTTGCCATCAAAAGGCAAAATCAAATCTCATCTGTATAATAATCGTTGCCCATTAAAAGGCAAAATCAAATCTTATCTATATAATAATCGTTGAATCCTATGCTGCTAATCAGTATTTACGGGTTCGTTTAGATCGGAAGAGCGGTTCAGCAGGAATGCCGAGGTGTTTATGGGTTCGTTTGTCAAAAAACTCCAAAGTGAACCCAATTATCCTTCTGGGGGCTTGTTTGTCAAAAAACTTCGAAGTGAGCCAAATTATCCTTCTGGTATTCATTTGTCAAAAACTCCGAAGTGAGCCCAATTGTCTTTTTGGTGAAGATTGATAATTTCCAAAGTGAGCCCAATTGTCCTTCTGGTGACCCATTAAAAGGCAAAATCAAATCTTATCTATATAATAATCGTTGAATCCTATGCTGCTAATCAGTATTTACGGGTTCGTTTAGATCGGAAGAGCGGTTCAGCAGGAATGCCGAGAAATTATTGTTTACAGGTTCGTTTGTAAAAACCTCCGAAGTGTGCCCAATTGTCCTTCTAGTGAAGAGTGATAATTAAAAACTATTTTCCTGTATAATTCATTTTATTATTGTTAATTTTTTGTAACAAATATAATAAATAAATCACATTTTCCATATTTTAGGACATTTTAAATGAGTTTTATCTGCATTTTTAAAATTTACTATGGTTGTGGGGGAGCCGGAACAAATTAATCAATTTCAATTAATAATCTTATGGGAAATCGCGTCTTTGATAAAGACGATAATTCTAGAACAGATTACCGTCGTTAACCAAGGCCCCACTGTATCACTCATAAACAATTAAAAGAAAATATGAATAAAAGTAAAAGATTCACTCTCATAGATATGTTTATGGATCATTAAGCTACCCTCTACACCAGGGGTGGGCAATTATTTTCTGCTGCGGGCCGGATAAACAGTCATCAGAATGAAGCGGGCCGTATAAAAATTGAAAAGTACCTAAGGGCAAATTTAACCTTACGGCGCCGTAATTATGTAATTATTAATTATTATGTAATTATGTAATGAAATTATTGATGATAACATTAGATATACTCTATTAATAATTAATAAAAAGCTACTTTGATATAAAATGACTACTCTCGTTCAAGCAAGTTTGATTCTTGCACAAACACATTCTTCACATCATTACATAGAACAAGAATAATGGTTGCGCGAATTTATCTGCACACGTTCTTGTCTTTGTGATACTTACACAAAAAATATATTCGTGTATCAATATTATTTTTAAAATATACTTTTCTTGTGTTAGTTTTTAGTTTTTGTTTGTTTGCAAAGAGTTCAAAAGCATCCGTAGAAACTATTTTTTTCATTAGAAACATTAGAAAATAATTCGTCCTACGAATTAATAAATTCTGATAATTTTCTTTAAAAACATAACTACTGTATTTTATCAAACTGATTGATTGCTAACAACCTATTACATCAGAATGTTACAAAATGTTAGGTACGTACATAATTAATTTTGTAAAAAAAAATTACAACTTAATGTGAATGGAGAAATTTACTATATTCGTGGTTAATTAAATCAAAATTTCGAGTAACTCGGTAGTGTAGGTGTACAGTAGCTAGAGTATAAAGCACCAGAGGTCACACAGTGACCTCTGGTGCTTTCTTCTATGTCTTTCAAAAGAATAAATTCACCTAAATTATAATTAAAACTTTAAATGTGTTTACTATAAGTAAATACAGTCGAAGCTGGTTATTAGGGAGTTGGATATTAGGGACAAACGCGTCCGGTCCCGGCGAAAAACCTGTGTTGTGTGTATTTTTCGTTGGATATAGTGGATTCGGATATAATAGAAAATTCGGCTATAAGGGATATAATTTTTCATTTTTCTGTATTCTTCCTTGAGATGACCTACTTTTCATCCTGCTTTATCTCGGCTGGCCATCAGTATAATTTATTTAAAAATAATAAAATCATCATAAAAAGCCAATTTGTTGCTTTTTTCTCTCTCTATTCCCCGACCGCAAAATTTTTTGTCATTATTAATAATTAAAATTTTAATGAATACAAATTAAATTAAAAATTGTATTTTCCTCTAAAAGGCAAAATCCCTAGGTCGCGCTGTACCCTAAAAATAGCGCCATCTAATAATTTGTTATATATCAATAAGTTCGTAGAAGTTTTAGTTATACCAGAGTAGAGACTTAACGAGTAGTAGCACTCGCCAAGCCGCCTTTGATGTTGTGCTCTCTCAGAGTAGGCGGAGCTTAACACCAGTTCTCCGCAGTCGCCATTTTGTCATGGGGTCAGAGCCACACTGGCTACTGTTATTAGATCATTAGCATTTAATGTAGGAAATTTTTGGATTAATTGAAACGGTTTTCGCGTAATTTTTATGGAAGAAATAGTTTTATAAGCGTATAAAAAAATTGTTACAGGTAAAATCGACGTTAAATTCAATACGATCATAGCCTTACATTTTCAGAAATTGCTATAATTGAAGGGGCAAAAACAATTGTAATAAAAATGTGTCAATCTTTCAATTACAACTCACAATTCTTTCTAATCATTAACTGTACTGTTTGCTCATAATGCACAGGTATACATTATTTATATAACATAAAAATAATGAAAACAGCAAAACTAGAAGTTTAAATGAAACTGCATTTTTAATATATTCAAACTATCTCAGAAAATATTTCCAAATATTTAAATAATATTTATTGGCACAAAAAGAATAAAAATAATTTAAATACTATAATAAATGCAAAAAAAAAAAATATATCACTATTCCAATTGTAATATACAGGATGATTCAAAAAGATTGTGCCAAAATTTACAGACCTGTAGAGGATAAAATTCCGAATAAAAAGTTTAGCGTTTTTGATTCGAGACTCTGTTTAAAAGATATAAGGTGCGATTGTTTTGTGACATTATTTCCGATCCAGTCAAAAAATTTTTTTAAATTTGTTTATTTGCATTTTTAAAATCATCTATAAATTTTAACTACTTAAAAACTATCCTAAAAATTTAAAGTATCTAGAACAAATTTTTTTTTTTAATTTTATTTGTGCTTGTTCTAACCCCAATCACAAAGATCAGTAAGATCTTTTATGATTTCTATATATTAATGAGAATAATTTAATGAAAAATTATTTATTTAAGTAAAACTTATAAAAAAATTAATAAATTCTTTCCAGAAACAGAATTAAATTATATATATTCCTGTAATTATAGTGTTGACTGAAATTTTTCGGAAATAGAAAGCTTCTATTAATAATTGCTAAAAAATATTAAAACTATAAAAAATATAAAATTGTAAATAGTCTAATCTATAATTTAATAGGAGAATAGCAACACTAAGTATCTTTTAAAACTTATTATTATAATAAAGTTACATCCGTGATAAAATGTTTAAAAAATTGTTGTTTTTTATCTTTTTTGTTCAACTCCTTATTAAAATAATAAAAAATGATTTACGCTCTTCTTTGGGACAGGGCAAATTAAATGATTTAAGTATTTTGTCCATAGGGAGTCATTTATTTAATTCTTTAAATACATGTGATATTATTAACCAGCTTGCCAAAGAAAAACCTAGGGAAAATAAATATTTAAGTTATACATATAATAACTTATTTTTGTTTATATAAGTAATTTAGTTTTGTATGAATTTTATATTTTTATTTGTTTATTGGTAATATATTGACTTTTTCTAGTGCTGGAACTTTTGTAAAACTTCACCGGTCACCCAGCTCCCGCTTACCCTCCCGTGGGAGCTATAGCTTGTGACCCTACAGGAATATGGCGGATGCAGACATGCGCATTGAAAAATAGTGACCCGATATAATGCTGAGTGCTACTACTCCTTAAACCTCTACTCTGGTTATACTCCAAGTTTATGATACAGTATTAAATGACAGGATTTCCGCTCATTTATATGACGGATAATATCTAGTATTAATTATTTCCAATTTTATGTATATCGCAGATACAAGATCCATAACCGGTAATCGAATAATTACACAACTCAAATAATCATATTCGGTTAAAACCGAAATAACAACTCTAGTTGAAGGTTGAAAACTTCAATATTTACTTTGCCCACCCGACGACGCGCCGATTTGTTGCGCATTCGGATATAAGGGAAATCCGGTTATAAGGGACAAAAAAGGGTAAGTCTCCTCGATTCCCTTATAACCGGCATCGACTGTATATATGTAAAATTAGAATAAAATTTTCATCAAAATGCTGCTTACAAATTCTCATCAAGCAATTTAACTTCTAAAGCGAGAGAAAAATAATTGCGCTCACTTCCTATTTTGTCCTAAACCATCCCGAACCAACATCCAATCAGGAATGAGTTTCAGTTTGAACGCTATAGATCAGGAGTGGGCAAAAAGCGGCCCGCGAAAGCATCTTATACGGCCCGCCACATATATTAGAACACATTACAGTTTCAAGGCCCACTTTTGTAAAATTCTACACGAAAGGAAAGAAAAAAATAATAGATACTCTGTAGTGTAAAATAATGGATACTGTTCCTAGTGTACACATACACTACTACCGAGTTACTCCAAATTTTGATGATACTGTATAATTAACCGTGAACATAGTAAATTTCACCATTCACATTAAGTTGTAAATTTGTTTTTACAAAATTAATTACGTAGGTACCTAATATTTTGTAACATTCTGATATAATAGGTTGTTAGCAATCAATCAGTTTGATAAAATACTTGTTTTTAGAGAAAATTAACTGAATTTATTAATTCGTAAGACGAATTAATTTCTAATGGTTCTAATGAAAAAAATTGTTTCTCGGATGCTTTTGAACTCTTTGCATACAAACAAAAACTAAGAAAGTAACACAAGAAAAGCCTATTTTTAAAATAATATTGATACACATATATATTCTTTGTGTAAGTATCACAAAAGTGGCTACAGACGATAGCCAGATTGATAAGAACGTGTGCAGATAAATTGGCGCAACCATTATTATTGTCCCGTGTGATGGTGAAAGGAATATGTTTGTGTAGAATAAATCTCGCTTGAACGTGAGTAGTTATTTTATATCAAAATAGCTTTTATTAATTATTAATAGAGTTGCTAATGTTATAATCAATAATTTCATTATATAATTACATAATAATAATTAATAATTAGATAATTACGGCGCCGTAAGATTAAATTCGCCCTTAGGTACTTTTCAATTTTTATACGGCCCGTTTCATCCTGTAGATTGTTTATCCGGCCCTCGGCAGAATAATTGCCCACCCCTGCTATAGACTCTTCCTCGTTTAGCCTAAATCAGTATGCACTAGTGTGTGACGTTTTCAAACGAGTTTTGTTATCCAAGTTCCGTCACACATTTATGAGATGAAATAAGTTCTACGACTTGGACTGGTTTATATTACATAGTGTAAACAGGGTGTAATGAATAAAACAATCTCTCTTCTGATTGGACGAATGGCCAACGTACTCTTGGTGCAGCGCATAAAGTTGAAGAAGCGTCATCTTCAGCGTAACGATGCAGCGTCTAGCAATATACAGGAAGTGACATCATCAGCATCGATACGCCGACGTATTTACGTCGCGTTTTACGCCTGTGAGACCTAGCCTTTACGCTTTAGACTGCGGCCTCAATAAACCGCCGGGGAGAACGGATTTCAGAAACCGAGACTAGTGAAGCCATGGCTTAAAATACCGCTGTTACGTTAAAAATTTCTTGCCCCAAGAAATTGAATTTCTTAACCAATCAGTGATTTCGCGGATGACGTCAGTAAAATGACAGAGTTTTTGAGCATTAGTGCTGCAAAATCGTATAGAAATTTCTCTGAGGAAGAAAAACATGTTAATTGATCGAATTAAAGCCCATCCCTACCATAGTGGACTTGTGGCAACACTAGTCATCTCTATATAGATTGGCAACATTGTGACTACCCTTCGTGTAAGATGTCTCCGAGGGCCGGGTTATTTGTTTTATAATTATTTGCATTATTATTTTATTTTGTATCAATAAATATTATATTATTTTATTATATATGTAATTTATAATAAAATAATATTGATTGTTTCCGTACTTCTCAGATGCATTTTTACGAATCTCTAACACTGAAATTATATAGAAACTTATAATATTCCGCACATAATCTTGAAGTGAGCTCGTCTAATGTAGTTTACCATGTTGAAACGACACGGTTTAAACTGCTTCTGGTATCCGGATGTGTTTTTAGAAATCTGTCGGGACAACAGGAAGTTTTTTGTGCCATCCAAGACTCTCTTTGACCCCATAGTTTCTTCAAATAAGTTTTATATAAATTAATGAATTTTTACCGGATATAGTTGTAGGATTTCCTGCATTGCTTACAAAGTTTTAAGTATGGAAAGAATTCGCCGCGTGGAAATGCTTCGGCTTTCCGCTCTGGAGGACTCGGGTTCGAGTCTTGGGTCCCACCCCTTGAAAATATTTATCAAGGGTCCGGACCCGGCCCGTCGATCCCCGTCCTCCACAATCCGGCTGACCACCCTCTGCAGGGGTGAGCAGCCTGTGGAAGGGCTTGTTTCGCCCCGTCACTTACATTCTCCCTGAATAGAAAGTGGCGTCATCTGTTAACAAAAAAAAAATATGGAAAGATATTACGCCAATTTGCTGCATAATTATTCATTACCACTCGCCAAAATCCGTGAAAAATTCAGTCTTTATTGAAGGAAGACGTATATTTTCTACGCCAAAGACTTTTAAATCATCTGGATATATATGTATTCGATTTGATCCCAGAACATCCAATTTTATAAATTTTTAGATTTTATGAGTTTTGTAATTAAAGACGTATATTTTCTACGCCAAAGACTTTTAAATCATCTGGTTATATATGTTTTCGATTTGATCCCAGAACATCCAATTTTATAAATTTTTAGATTTTATGAGTTTTGTAATTAATTTTATAGAAATTTTGGCATAGAAGATATAGATCTGCACATCACCTAAATGAGAAGTTATATAATCCTGTATTCTCCATGTGTGCTCTCTTTGTACTTTTAGTATATGTAATTTTTTATATGTGTAATTTATAACAAAATAATATTGATTGTTTCCATACTTCTCACATCCAGAAACAGGATCCCTAGAAGTTCGACTTGGTTGACAGCGAAAACCGGTGTCACAACCAGTGGAGTCGAGACGGGGGGAAGAGGATACAAATTCCCTGGGCCCGTAGAAGATTGAGGGGCCTGGACCGCTTCCTAACAATAAGAATTTTTTCTACATTTTTAAATTAGTAACTGCGCATTACAAGATATATAGAATTAAAAGTGTATTATAAAAATCTAAGGTAAAGAAAAGTCTTTGTATTGGACCACAACAAATTTTTTAGGGAAATGGGATATATATAGTAAAACCCCGTTTAACGTGGGAAATACGTTCCAAGGAAAAAAGCACTAAATGAAACAGCGTTAAACGGAGTTATTTTAACACCTAAATAATGAGGATAGGTGAAACAACAGAGTGAATAAAAAATATATACATAGCATTTTTTAGCATTAAATGAAACAGCGTTAAACGAAGTTATTTTAACACGTAAATAATGAAGATAGGTGAAACAACAGAGTGAATAAAAAATATATACATAGCATTTTTGAGTTTATTTTGTAACATATATTATTATTATTGTATTATATTAATTATAGACAATTTTTATTTCTAATATTGATTTGAATTCAAAAATCATTCATGAAAAAAATTCTTAAAATTAGTAAATAAAGAATTTTAAAAACAAAAAGTCTTAATCAGATTGCAGTAAACCAAGGATTCCCTGTCCAAAAATGTGTTATGGAAAAATACGTTCAAATCGATAAAAATTTAGACGCAAGATTTATACTAATTTTATAGAATAATTGTTTTTTATTTATGACAAAAATTACTTTTTATTATAAACTGTTTAAAATAACAAATTTCAAAATTAATTAAAAAAATAACTAAATAATCTCAAATAAAAAAGAAAATAATAATAAATTCATCAATTTGAAGTGTGTGACTTGTGCAGTTGTTGTTTTCTAATAATATCATTGAGCCTTGGTTCTAAGTCGTGGTTGAAAGTATATTTATGATATGAAGTCAGAGTTCAGATTTATGATCAAGCAGTGCAGTGCAGCAGACTTTCACTACACTGATATAAAACGCATTGTGAGACGGCATAGGAGTATCTCTGTAACAAATTCCTGCGATAATTCATCATTTCCGATTCGATCTTGATGTCTAGAGCAGTAGAAAAGTAAAAAATAATTTTTCGTAGGATTGCATACAATGCAAAGCACGGAAAAAATAGTATCGATCGATAGGGGGGTCGAGACACGCAAAATATTCTTAATAAACAAGGGGTCAAAGGCCAAAGGTTAACGAAATATACAAGTCTAAAGTTAAACGGTGCATACGATTTGACACTGTGCTTCACCTCGCTACTGTGTGCAGCGCGATGCGTCCTGTTCCCATGCACTGTTATTTTTTTTTGTCAACAGATGATTCCATTTTCCATTCTGGAAGAAAACTATGTGGCGGGGCGAAACAAGCCCTTCCACAGGCTGCCCACCCCTGCGGAGACGGGGCGAAACAAGCCCTTCCACAGGCTGCCCACCCCTGCGGAGGCGGGGCGAAACAAGCCCTTCCACAGGCTGCCCATCCCTGCGGAGGGGGAGCCGGATTGTGAGAGGTCGGGGATCGACGGCCCGGGCCAGGACCCCTTGATAAATATTTTTCAAGGGGTGGGACTCACGAGACTCGAACCCGGGTCCTCCAGAGTGGAAAGCCGAAGCGTTTCCACACGGCCAATCCGGCCGACGAACTTCAATATTTGATTGTGTTTTGTACACTAAGACTCAAACCCAGGTCCTCCAGAGTGGAAAGCCGAAGTGTTTCCACACGGCCAATCCGGCAGTCCTCCAGAGTGGAAAGCCGAAGACCCGAGACTCGAACCCGGGTCCTCCAGAGTGGAAAGCCGAAACGTTTTGAGTCCTCACGCGGAATCCGCGTGAGAATAGGATCAACTAGATAGGCAGAGGCTCGAACCCGGGTCCTCCAGAGTGGAAAGCCGAAGCGTTTCCACTAAGACTCGAATTGGGTCCTCCAGAGTGGATTTCCATGCGGCCAATCCGGCCGACCTATTTCAGATTTATGCAAGAATAATGGTTTGAAAAACCAGGCCAAAGTGACTGAATAAAAATAAAGAATTCGAAAAATATTGCATTATATCGAAACAGCGTTAAACGGGATCTTACTGTACAGTGGAATACGTTTACAACGAAGCGATTGGGACCGGAAAAGTTTTTTGTGTTATAACAAAAAACTTTTCCGACGTGAAAAGAAAAATTTTAAAAATATTGCAGACGTTTCCCAAAGTTACTTCCATGAGCCTATGACGTTATTCTTCAAAAGAAAAGATATTGAAAAATTTTCTTCCAAAATATAATTAAAAAATAAAATTCGTCGAACCTCAATTTCCTCAAATTGCATATAATTCGATTTTTAAACAGAATTTAAAAAGTGAATAAAAATTTGAATAATCTGTGTAAATAAATAAATAATATATTTATATATATATATTATAGGGGCCCAAAATTTGGTTGGTACCGGGGCCTAGGATTTCTCTCAGCGCCCCTGGTCACAACAGACAATTGTCGACGTTGTGATTGCATTTGTTGACTGCCAGCAATGGTTCCCTGTGTGCAGGGATCCATTGCTGGCAGTAGCGCCTGGGGAGTAGCGTGACAATTGGATTTGAGTTTTCGACGGTATGTAAAGCCTTGCGGAAAGTTCTCCACTTCTCTCCACCTGCATGAATTAAAACACAAAGATTATGATCAACTGTTGTCATTTGCTCTGACATTTTTTACCAGAATGGAGATCAAAGATGCTTGGCTGTGAAAAATTCTTTGGGGAGATGAGGCCTATTTTCAATTAAAAGGAAATGTTATAACTCATATTTCTCGAATTTGGGCATCCGAACTGCCCAAGCAGTTCAGAAATCCTATTGCATTCACAAAAACTCATTGTTTCATCATCGGACCATTCTTTTTTGAGAGCATTACTCCAACAGGACCAAAGACCTGTACCTTTACCAAGCAAAGGTATCACGATATACTGACTAGTTTTGTCATTTCACAACTTCAGCAAAGGCAATGCCTGGATCAGATAACCTTTATGCAGGATGGAGCACCACAATACATTGGTAGATCGGTCCTGCAGCTGTTGCGCCATCACTTTACAGAAGAAAAGTTCATTAGTCGCTTTTTTCCTGTTGCATGGCCGACTCACTTCCCGAATCTCAAATTATGCGACTTTTTTCTGTGGGGTTATTTGAAGTCCAAGGGCTATCTTGGTTGGGTCCTGAACTTGACAATCTTAAAGGATAACATATCATGGACTGTGTTGAATATTCCTGGTGACATGTTACGTTTGGCCGTAGAGAATGTTGTTTACAGGATGCAATGTGTGGTCCATGTGAACGGTCGTCACATTGAAAGAGATCTTATATCCATGCCGGGGACGTGAATTTGTTAAATAAACTGCTTTGTTCTATGTCATTTCTTCTTTGTTATTCATTTGTCTGTTTATTGTAACATTGAAAGGTAGTCATGAATTTGCATTTTGCCGTTTTCTCTGCAAATCCTGAAATTTTCTCGGCTGCATAGATTACAAGAGCGCTACATTTCCCTCTATCGGCGACTTTCGATACTAATTTTTCCTTTACGGAATCGTGTTTCCCATATCGTCGTTAGTCCCCCTACCAAATTTGATGGCATTCTGGCTGATAGGTCGTGCTACAGAAGGCTCTGAGTACTGTTAGTTTAATTATGGTCACCCTGCATATATAGTGATGTAAACTCAAGAAATAATTTTATTGATATATCGCTTTTACCTAAGAAAGTCATTCTAAAACAGTAATAATAAACTATGTGTTAATAGAATATATATAATCAAACACACTTTTGAATATATTTAGTGAATATTAAATAATGTATTAAACATATATATGCCAAATTTGACTGAAATCGTTTGAGCGATGTGAAGTATAGAACAATTCTGTATGGAAGTTCTTTACCTATCTTTCATTTTGGCCCTATTTTTTAATTTTTTCAAGAAATCCTGGAATTACAAATAAAGTTTACTTTCCAGGATTGGGCAGAAAACGAACGTCTCTTGAAGTCAAATACAGATGTCTTCCTGTTAGGTTAATTTAGTTCCGTTAAAACCTCCATATCTTCATGGGATATTTTGTATCTACAAAGGCCACTTATAGAGCCCATCAGAGGCTGAGGCAACACCTATAATGGGGTCAACCGGGTGAATGGATATGGTTGAGATGTGGTGTAGGACTCGGATTTGAACTCAGATCCTTCAGTGTAGTAAGCCACAGCTTTACCATGAGGCCACGTTTTTCTGTAAATAATTAATACTAGGTACCCCGTTCTAGGTTTTTTAAAATTGAAACACATTTTTTGAACGATTTAAATTTTATATAATTTATAAAATAATTTTTTATTCTATTGAATGAATAAGTTTGCTTTCTTGAAGACTACCATTTAGTCTTTTTCACTCTCAGTTTATTGAGGGCCATTCCCTATATAATTTGAAAAAAATAGTAAAATTACTTTTGCAGCTATTACTAATATTGCCTATTATCTTTTCATAAATTTTGAAATGGTTAAAGTAATTAAATATTTAAATAATCTTTTCTATCTTTTCCACTTGTTGCGACATGGTTGTAGAAGAAAATATCAAATAGAATTTAGAAGATTCCAAAAATTGGAGTGTCCCTAACCTTTTACAAAGCACTCTATACATATAAAAACCGGTGCAATTTTCTATCCTATTGGGTACTAAAAAGAGAGAGTATCAAAGAATAAATCTTTGTATTTGATGAAATTTATATCGGAAACTAATTAGAGGTGCTGATTTCAAATATCATCATTATTTTTGCACAATAGTTATAACTTCATATTCAAAAGTTAAAAAAATGAAAATATATGAAATGCAAGAATCAAAGATTATTGAACAGCAACTGCAGTTAATAAATAACCCTTCTGAACATTAGGATCCGTATTGAAAGCAACTTCATTTACATAAATTGAAAAAGATATTATTATATTTATCAAATTACCCAGGATAATTCGGGAAAATATCATGATTTGTATCACGAATATTGAACAATCAAAATTCATAAAAATAAAATTTACTTTGTTTTCATTTTACATAAACTTTAACAATGTAAAAGTCAATAGCAGATCTTCGAAGAAGAATGCAATTGTGCAATGCCTTCACTATTCATCAAAATGTATCATTCTTTTCGGAAAATAAGTCCCTCACTCATTTTAGAAAAAATAAAATATACCTCATATTTGAAATCAACTTTATTTTTGCAGAAAGTGAGACGCTTTAAAATGTTTCTGACAAATTTCATCAAATTGTAAGAATTACATTTCAATATCCGTTCTTGTAAGTGGAAAAGAAAAATAAAATCTGCAACAAGTTACTCAACCCTGCTGAGGAATAAACCCGGAATATAAATGACGAAGATCAACAGTCCCGATCCGCAACCCATCGATAAATTCACAAAAGTGTAAACCGAATCAAACAAACATCATCTGGATGGTTTGATGGAATATTTGTTATGTGAATGATATAAATTTATATAAAATCTTTCTGTAGTTGCTATAATTTATTATTTTATGTTATCTTCTTAAAATTCAAGAGTACTGATTGTGTTTTCTCGAACATTTTGCTTTCTCGAGATTCGGGAATTCACGAATTAGTAATTAATTTATTTCTCAAGATTCGAGCTTCTATTTCGGAAATTCTCGAGAATCTGCTGATTCAGAAAAAGTTTAGTTACAAAGCTACCTATTTTAATAAGGTTAAAAACAAAATGAAGCAGAAAAATTCATGCATAATGAAAATGAATAATATTGGGTTGTTTTATATGTTTTTTTATTTAATATTTTAATTATATTGAAAAAAATAGATCACATTTCAATAATATGGAAAAAATAATCGTATTTGTTTTACAATTACTAAGTTTTTATTAAAATAGCATTTCCATACACCAATCTATTTGTTTATCGGCTAAATCAGCGTTTCTCAAACTTTTTTCATTCACGACCCCATTTTTCATTACAATTTTTCGCGACCCCAGATATTAAATATGAAATAAAACATACAAGTACCTTTTTCGTGACCCCAGGTATTAAATATGAAATAAAACATACAAGTACAGTCATTTACACACTTATTAAGATGAACACAATCAACCAACCACACCGATATATGTTGTCATAAGTTAAATATTGGGCATTTGTGAAATTACATATAAACTCATGTTGTCATACGTTAAATATTGGGCATTTGTGAAATTACATAAAACTGAAATTCAAGTGTTTGAATTTAATTTTCTAAGATGAACACAATCAACCAACTACACTGAAAATTCATACGTTGTCAAGTTAAATGTTGGCATTTGTGAAATTACATAATAAACTGAAATTCAAGTTAATATTGGGTGTTTTGTGAAATTACATATAAACTGAAATTCAAGTGTTTGCCAACCAACCACACCGAAAATTCATATGTTGTCATACGTTAAATATTGGAGGCAGTGAAATTACATATAAACTGAAATTCAAGTATTTTAATTTAATTTTTGCCAACTACATTGAAAATACATATGTTGTCATACGTTAAATATTGGGCATTTGTGAAATCGAAAATTCATATGTTGTCATACGTTAAATATTGGGCATTTGTGAAATTCATATGTTGTCATATGTTAAATATTGGGCGTTTGTGAAATTACATATATTCCAATGTTTGCATTTAATTTTTGCAAACCCCATTTTGGGCCGCGAAGCGAAATGGGTCACGACCCAAGTGAAATCCCAGCATTTCACTTCGCGACCCCCTTTAGGGTCGCGACCCACAGTTTGAGAAACGCTGGGCTAAATGATCGTGTGTTTGGATACAAAACTTTCAGAAATGGAATTTTTGTACTTAATCGTATGTAGAAAAAATATGAGCTTTTAGCTTATACGACTGCTTATATTTTATACGTCACTAATATTTCAATATTTAGACCAACAGATATACTTTAAGAAAAGTTTAGGATCTTCCTATTTTGGCTACGATACTTTTTAAGAGAACTCTATAGTCGCTGATCATTGATTTATGATATGAGTTTGGGAAGTGATTGAGGGCTAGCTATTCACTCATATCCTCTGATATACTATATCAGATAACACTACACTAAATCTCCTATTTACCATAGATGTCATTAGACGTAACTGTGATCATTGATTTATGATATGAGTTTGGGGAGTGATTGAGGGCTAGTTATTCACTGATATCTTCTGATACACTATATCAGATAACACTACACTAAATCTCCTATTTACCATAGATGTCATTAGACGTAACTTCACTCAGTGGTTCTCAACTTCATTCAGTGGTTCACTCTGGTGAACCACTGAATGGGATAAAAACCAGATATTTGTTTTGGCCTTGGTTTTGATTGTGTTATGTAAACGTCATCACAAATCTGCCTAAAGCATAACATGGTATTTCTACAATAATAGATATTTTTAAAATTGAAATAAAATGAATGATGTTTGTACAATTTATTGATCTATCTATTATTTTAGGTTTATAAACCTGTTTTAATTAAGTAATATTTTGTGATTAGTTACGGATAATTTTCTTTTTAAAATATAAAGTTAGCAGAAGGGACAGGATAAAGTACATAACTTATTCCAACATTGAACTTATTCGATTAGTTTACTGACTCGAAGATGTCGCAGGGCCAAAATAATTAATGTATCGTTATGAAATTTTTAGGATACGAATTCTCAGAATTCTTTTAATTATCGAGATTTTCTCAAGAATCGGGAATGAAATTTTCTTGTAAATCTCAAGATTTCTCGAGACAGGAATAAAATTTATCAAGAATCGGGAATGAAATTTTCTTGTAAATCTCAAGATTTCTCGAGACAGGAATCTCGAACACAATCACTATTCAAGAGTATTATATGAAAATATTAAATACTAGCATACCCGTGCCTGGCGTTGCTCGGGCAGTTCATGGTGTTGTTTACGGGTATCATATTTCCGGGATCGAAAATTTGCCCCTTAATAATGCACCCCCTAATTCGGAGGTGCTGAGTCCAAAATGTAATTGTCTTTTACTGCTGTGGCCCTGTTATCGAGATACAGAACTCGCAAAGTTGGGGCCTATCGGTCCAATTTTTCAAATAATTTTAGTAGATAATTTCGAAATTTTAATGAATTTTGACGTGGTTTTACATTCCAAAACGAATGCAACCATTTTCGTTGACCTATGACCTACCTTTACGAAAGTTTGCGATTTTTTCATTTTCACTGTTTTTATCGCTCTTAATAAATTACCGGTAGGAGAGCAAATTACCTAGCATGCTTTTCGGAATTCGTATTTGAAAGAAAACAGAGCCATTTCATTGAAAACTTGCTTATTACATTATATTTTATTACATTTAGTATTTATGGTATCAGAGATATATAATTTAGGATTATTGTAATGACCTCAACTAAAATGTATAAATAATATTGAGAAAACAAAATTTTCAGAGATTCAGGACTGATAAAAACAGTGAAAATGAAAAAAATCGCATGGTTTCGTAAAGGTAGGTCACAGGTCAACGGAAATGGTTGCACTCGATTCGGAATATAAAACCACATCAAAATTCATTAGAATTTCCAAATTATCTACTAAGACTACTTGAAAAATTGGACTGATAGGCCTCAATTTTGGGGCCCTGTATCTCGATATCGGGGCCTCAGCGATAAAAAATAATTACATTTTTTGGACTCAGCACCTCCAAATTACGGGATTGCACTATAAAGGAGGGCAAATTCTCGAACCCGGAAATATGATACCCGTACCGTCTAATGTTTCATTTTCCCGAATTAAACGCATTCGTTTAGCACCAGGAGTTAATTCACCTACTTTTTCGTGGCATTATGAAATTTATACAACTGTACGATATACAAAAAAACGTTATATCTAAAACATGTGAAACCACAGTTATAGTCTCAAACCAAGAACATCAAGAAATACGTGAATTAATCTCCAATACAATTTCTTCTCCATAATATAAACTTACATGAAAAAATAAAATAATCAGTTATTGAAAAAAGATGATAGATTAAATAATAAATCAGTAGTAGCATAAATATTCGGTTACTTTTTATAAAATTCTATTATTGTAAGTCAAATTGTTGCGTTTCTATGGCAATGCCGGTTCGTTTCTCTACACGTGGTAATTATAGTGACAATCTTATGCTGAATTTCCTAATGCTCCGTAATCTTACCTTATAATTGTACATATACGCATAGATGTTTAGATTTATATGTATAGATATTATTTAATATATAAATAATATAGATTAGATATCTCTAATAATCATAGCAGCAAATAACACATGTTCATTAAGCCTAACCAAAGTTTAACATAAGTACCACATGGTCACTAAGCTTAATCAAAGTTTAACTTAAGTATATTAGGCTAAATAAAGTAATGTAAGCTATAATCAATAGAAAATTAGAGAAATATTTAAAAAAAAGACTAAATAAAGTAACGTAAGCTATAATCAATAGAAAATTAGAGAAAGATTTTAAAAAAACCCTTAAAACCTTTTAATATGAAATCTGAAGTTCAATAATTTACCGAAATATATACAGCACAATACTCGATATCCGCCATTAAAAGCAGTCTCATTGGGTTATAATAATCACGTACAACAATCATGTGTCCATTATGATCCAATGAGACTGCTCAGTTACCAAAGATACGATCATGGTAATCCAATGATATCGGCAAGCTACAATGTCACATGATCATTGTAACCCAATGCGGTGGTTCAAATAACGTTGATCTTCCATCTTTGATCTTTATCACGTAATTTACGCCAATTATAATTAAATAAACAAATTTCTAATAATCAATACCTATCTTAAGGTCTCCCTGCCTAATTTCCTAACGACAAAAGTTTTTTCATAAAATCCATTCATTCGTTCTCGTGTTATAAGTGTACACATCCGCTCAGGCATTTCAGATTTATAATATGTATAGATGAATGAAAACAATAACTTCCGGATAACGTTATTTTCTCTTTGTAATAGTATATACTTAAAAGTTAGAAAGCGTAATATTTTGTAATTTTATTTATATATAAAATTATTATACATTTACCAGAAATTATAAATACTTGGAAACAAATAAACGAAATATTGCATTAAGAATTAAAATATTTTTATTTATTCAAAGGAGAATAAACAAAATATAGAAGATTTTACAGATTTGATTGGTGGATTTGGAAGATGGCAAAAGATTTTAGTATCAATGTTGGTTTACATCGCCATGATTTCATCTTTTAACCTTCTAAATCAACCATTTTTTGCACCAAGGATCGATTACTGGTGCGCTCGAACACCACAATATAGCCACATGAATGTAAATGAATGGAAAAATTTCAGTTCACCCATCGAGATAAGAGGCGATGTGCCTGTATATAGCAAATGTAAAGTTTATGTACATATTTATAATAGGAATTCAAGCGGAAATCTTTCTACTGTTTCCTGTTCATCATGGGAATATGATCATTCAGATTACAAGCGGACCATCATCGAAGACGTACGTAGAGTATAAATTGATCCATTTAAATAATAGTATTTAATAAATTCATTTTTATTCTATAGTGGAATTTAGTTTGTGAAAATTCCTGGTTGGCATCATTTTCTGGATCATTGTTCTTCATAGGATATCTTGTTTCATCAATTGTCTCAGGACATCTTTCAGACAGGTATGTATAATATAATAAGCATTACCTAAAAGTAAATAATAAAATACATTTTATTAATTCAATAATTAATTTGAAATTGTTCTGAAATATTTAATTAATATACGTATGTTTTAATTTCTAGATATGGGAGGAGAACAGTTTTCTTATATGGGATTGTTATTCATTTAACGTTTGGTATTCTTTGCATGATTTCTCCTTACTATTGGATGTTCGGAGCATTTCGTTTTCTACTCTCTTGGGGCAGAATCGCATTTACTTCATCCTTCTCAGTTTTGCGTAAGTTAAATATCGTTATAATTTGTTCTTTGTTTTTCTTTCCTTTATTATTTAATAATAATTTCAAATTATCATTTGTAATACGTTATTTTTTCAACATTTCCAATATCATTAACAAATGTACAAGATATTGCCAATAATATACCATTTTACAAAAAAAGAATGCGTTTCCCATATGAACCAATAGGTTGATGAATTAGCGTATATGGGTTTCACCTGCACTACTTGGCCACTATTGTATTTCACTGCAATGTATACTTTTTCACAGAAATGAATCTTCATCAATTTAGCAAATCACTTTATTTACGCTTAATATCGAAATAATTTTGAACATTGGCTATTACAAGATATTCTCGTCAGCAATTTTTAAATTCTAAGAAGTCTCTATAAAAGCAGTTTTAAACAGATAGAGATAATTTGAATACCCGTTCGTTTTGAATATTCTTTGCTTTTATGTAAATATTTTTATTGTTGTAATTAGGGATGCAACCGATAGTTCGATATTTTTAATGGTTACATTTATTTTCGATATTTATTGAATATCCATTGTTTTTTAATACTGTTATTATCAACAGAAATAAAATTTAATTTTATCTTTTGGTAAAGAATTTCTTTAATCCCATTTAAAACGGATAACATTTTCATTCAGTCTTTCAAAAAAATATTTAGTGGTGTCTGATAGTTTGAAAATTTCAATCACATTCTTGTTCTATATTTTTCAACTTTTCTGCGACGGTAAAAACCGTCTAGATAACATCCACCAATGAAATTCATGCTTTTTGTGACGTTGATGGTTGGCAATCTTGAGAGTCAAGATGGTGGGATTCTCTTTCATTAAATCTCATCTCTTAATTAAAATTGCATAAAAACATTTTTTGTTCGTATTTTTTCCTATAAATATTTTCGATTTAACATTTTCTTTTCCTCGATTTTGTTTCAGATTCCTCATTTACTGCAGCTAATATCATCATTTGGTAAACAGCGCGAGCCTTTCGTTGATTAGTGTCCATTTTTTTACAGGAAATGAACTATCCAAACGGCACTAAGAATCTTGAGGAAAGCGAAGCTTATCACGACTGTGGGAATCCGCAAGCGGAATTTCCCCCGTGTTTATCTGCGACTGCTTTTGACCGTTCCGCTTTCCACGGCAGAAAGTGGGAACCAACCTTAAGGCCTAGACTCCACAGGCATAATTTTAGTGCTGAAACTGAAATCTGAAACAGAAAACGTAAAAATTTTACTGCTTACGACGACCGAAATACTGAATTACGTGTTAAATATAATTAACTTTTCAGCGGCGTTTCGGTATCTGCTGTGGACGGACCAATGAAAGAAAGCAAAAATTGACATATTGACGTATCGAACTGCTGAAAGCGGCGTATTCAATATGTCGGAACGTCGATGTGGTGTGTTGGAGTCTTTTGTCGAAGAAGTTCGAAAACATTCATGTCTATATGACAAATCAACTGGAAATTATAAAGATACTGTATTTAAAAAAAACTGTTTGGACGGCCATCGCTGTAAAATTTCAATTGAAAAGTGGTAAGCTATCAATAGTGTTTCAGTTCATTTTCGCTTTCGGTTTATGGAATCGTATAAGCCGAACCCGAAACTGAAATACAACTGAAATTCGTTACAAATGTAATTTCGGTTTCTGCCATTCTGCTGTATTTTTTACGCCTGTGGAGTCTAGGCATAACTCTGCGTTCGACCTCGTTCTCCCAATGCTCTGAAATTGTTTAGCAGCCAAACTTTTGTTTAACATTGAAATATAGACTGTATTAACTTATTTTTAAAAATATTTTGAAGATTGTATTCGATGGTATTATTATTATTTTGTTTTATTTTCACTTGCCAAATCAATTAACTCTATCAGTCACACAAAAATTGTAATAAAAATAACAATTACTCCAAGTATATACTATCTTATGCATTTTATATGTCGTCAGATAAGAGCGACACCTGTAATAATACGCTCTACAATGTTTATCGAATTTATGTTTTAAAGGGAATTTTAAAAACAATGTATATTATTTTATCATTTTTCTCTACTTTTTGTTTTGTAGAGTTAACGATTTGGCAAGTGAACGGCTCAAATAGCTTCACTTTCTACAGTAAGCCTCGAATGGCCGCGTGGTAAAGCTGTAGCTTACCACACTGGGGGATCCGTTTCAAATCCAAGTCCCACACCCCCAGTTTTTCAAAAGGGGTCCGGGCTCGGCTCGTTGAACCCCGTCCTTTAACAATCCTGTTGACCCCATCATACAGTCTATGACATGTTGGACAGTCTGTGATGGCTCTATAAGTGACCGCGGTCAGTTACAGTATATTCTTCGTGAGATATGGCGGCTTAATCTAGCTGATCTATAGAAATCCTAAATATTCAATAATTATCAAATTTTCATTGAGTCAATATAGTGGATCGTCGCGGTCAGTTACAGTATATTCCTCGTGAGATATGGCGGCTTAATCTAGCTGACCTATAGAAATCCTAAATATTCAATAATTATCAAATTTTCATTGAGTCAATATAGTGGATCAACAATGTATATTATTTTCTCATTTTTCTCTACTTTTTGTTTTGTGGAGTTAATCGATTTGGCAAGTGAACGGCTCATAGATCTTCGACGATGGAGCACCAATTGTCCTTTACGGCGTATACGGCTTGCCTTTAGGGACAAGCTAGCACGTCCGAACACTTCGGCGATCTGGAACCAACTGTCTGTTTCTTTTTCAGATTCTGTATTACTAGGTTGGTCAAGAACAAAAGAACGCAATTCTTCCTGGGTCGTCGCTATGACGAAATGTGACTTTTAGTCCACAAGCTCGGATTCCGATCGCTCCCTACCATTGTTTATTAAATCATCTGCAGGTGGGGTCCATAGTCTCTGGACATCTGCACGGACACGATCCCTCGTCCACGATATGTAAACAGTTTCCGTAATTTACGATCTCAGGGACGAAGTTTCGCGTCGAGTTATGTAATCCAGTAGATGTTTCGACTATTGTTTCTTATTCTTTCGGAATTGGTGGGAAACGGAACACCTTGGACTGGCTGGGAGAAGGACATCCTTGCCCGATGTTTATCTCGAAATTGTTAACCCCATTCATTTACGATCAGGCGTGAAGTGACGTTCCCCAGCGGGCACCTGGGTCTCTGGATCCCATATTTATACAACACGAAAAAATTAATTTTTACGTAAATTACACCATTTCCATGCGTTGTTTATTGAGGCGGGTTACAGTTTGTTAATCGGTTTATTAGTCCTGTTACGATTGGTAAAAATGGAAATAGTTTCCGCGATTCTCCCTCTCCTGGGGTCTTGCTCTTTACATAGTAATTTGGTGTTATCCCATTTTACATCTAAGTCTGCAATTAGTGCCTGTTGTGCTAACGCTGTATTAGTAGTTTTATTCATCACATCTTTCATATGTTCAGGTAACCTCTTCTTAATAGAGCATGCTGTGTAGCTTATGTAGTTCCCATTTGTGTTACTATCTTTATTGTAGAAAGGAATCTGATATACTCCCGGACATTCCATATCATTAATTTTGTCTTTATCATTTCTGATGAGGTTAAATAGTGTATTCCTTCTATTAAAAATGATTCTTTGGCCGGAGAGGTCTTCAAGTTTTCTTTTATATCTTAGAGAGATAGAGTTAATATCCATTGTATATGGATCAATAACAATAGACATAAATCTCAATAACAATAGGCATAAATCTCAATAATAATAGGCATAATCAAAATCTCAATAACAATAGGCATAAATCTATGATTTGCTCCACAAATTTCAGAGCACTGTCCAAAATATAACCCAGGACGATTTAGTAAAAAACACACCTGATTTACTCGCCCAGGTACAGCATCCATCCTAGCTCCTCTTCTAGCCAAAGCCCAAGAATGAATCACATCAGAAGAAGTAATTAACACCCGAGTAAAAACTCCCCAGGGAAGCACCAATTGATTATCTACATCTAATAATCGAAACCCTCTTTCCTCTAAAGGAAGTATAAAAGAATCAAATTCTACATCCAAAAAATCAGAATACTCATAACTTCAATATCACTGATGTCCCACAGTCCTTAAAGTCAAATCCGGAGAACTTACCTCATCCATCAAATACAAAAGACGTAAAGACGGAAAAGCAATAAAAATCAACAAAATTGCAGGAATAAAAGTCCAAAAAATCTCCAATTCTTGCCCCTCTAAAATAAACTGACTCAAAAATATATTTCTCAATATCATAGCCAAAACATAAAAAACCAAAACAGTAATTAAAACCAACACCATCATCGAATGATCATGAAAAAAGTTAACTGCTCCATTAAAGGGGAAATTCTATCTTGAAAAGACAATATCCCCCAAGTTGCCATAATTTACTTCAACACAGATACTAAATGATTATACGTATGATCTTGGGGAGGAAACCCATGAACTCACTCCGAAGAAGCTGGCAAATAATCAATTCCAGACAACCCCCGAAAACTCACCATCCCCTCCCACAAAATACACATAAATAACAAAATAGCCACAAAAGACAAATAAGACCCTAATCTAGACAACATATTTCAACAAGAGTAAGCATCTGGATAATCCGAATACCGCCGAGGCATCCTTCTCAACCCTAAAAAATGCTGAGGGAAAAAGTCACATTCACCCCCAAAAACATCACCAAAAAATGTATCTTCAGAGCACGCTCATTCATATAAATCCCTAAAATCAAAGGAAACCACTCCACAATCCCAGCTAAAATAGCAAACACAGCCCCCATAGATAAAACATAATGAAAATGAGCAACAACATAATACGTATCATGCAATACAATATCCAAAGAAGAGTTAGCCAAAATTACCCCAGTCAACCCTCCCACAGTAAACAAAAAAATAAACCCTAAAGATCAAAGCACAGCTGAACTAAATGGGATATAAGATCCATGCAAAGTAGCCAATCAACTAAAAATTTTAATTCCTGTAGGTACGGCAATAATCATTGTAGCCGCAGTAAAATAAGCCCGAGTATCCACATCCATCCCTACAGTAAAAATATGATGCGCCCAAACAATAAAACCTAACCCCCCAATAGCCACCAAAGCATAAACCATCCCTAAAGAACCAAAAGGCTCCCTTTTCCCAGTATGCCATCTAACAATATGAGAAATTATCCCAAAACCAGGCAAAATTAAAATATAAACTTCCGGATGTCCAAAAAATCAAAACAAATGCTGATACAAAATAGGATCCCCTCCCCCAGCAGGATCAAAAAACGGAAGTATAAAAATTTCGATCAGTCAATAACATTGTAATAGCCCCAGCCAAAACAGGTAAAGACAACAACAACAAAACCACAGTAACAAAAACAGATCACACAAATAAAGGAACCCTGTCTAAAGTCATCCCCATTCTTCGCATATTAATAATAGTAGTCATAAAATTAATAGCCCCTAAAATTGAAGACACCCCAGCTAAATGCAAAGAGAAAATAGTTAAATCCACCGACCCTCCCATATGAGCCAACGAAGAAGATAAAGGCGGGTACACCGTTCACCCAGTACCCGCCCCTCTCTCCAACATAGCAGAAGATAACAACAACAAAAAGGCAGGAGGCAACAACCAAAAACTCATATTATTCATCCGAGGAAAAGCTATATCAGGAGCCCCCACCATCAACGGAATCAATCAATTCCCAAATCCCCCAATTATAATTGGCATAACCATAAAAAAAATTATTACAAAGGCATGAGCAGTTACCACAACATTATAAACCTGATCATCCCCTATCAAAGACCCAGGTATTCCAATCTCTCCCCGAATTAATAATCTCAAGGCCGTCCCCACCATAGAAGCTCAAACCCCAAACACTAAATATATAGTCCCAATATCCTTTATGATTCGTAGAATACAATCATCGCAAGGTTTGAGTAGCTTAATCAATAGCATAAAACTGTAAATTTTACCATATTTCATCATCCAAAACCAGTTAAATAGTTTTATCTCCTAAAACATTAGATTGCAAATCTAAAAAAAAATTAACTAAGTATGGTCCTAACCAAAAAAGACTTTGAAGGTCTCCAGTTTACATCTTAACTTAATACTTAATCAACATCAAAAAAGGATAAAACACTCCCCCAAATGTAGAAAACAACACCCCCAAAAAAATAAACAGATCGAACTTAAAAAAACCAATCCCTCCTTTATTCTCAACTTCAAGAAAAAACTTCCATAC
This sequence comes from Olivierus martensii, assembly GCA_000484575.1. Classification (NCBI taxonomy): domain Eukaryota; kingdom Metazoa; phylum Arthropoda; class Arachnida; order Scorpiones; family Buthidae; genus Olivierus; species Olivierus martensii. The sequence continues at coordinate 43,930 of AYEL01080982.1, forward strand.
ATCAAACGAAAATAATAAAACAAATTTACCAAAGAAGAAAAAAGTATAAAAACCATAAGAAAAAAATTTCTAGATAACAAAGACAAAATAACCCCTCACTTAGGGAAAAGAACCCCAACAAAGGAGGAAATCCCCCTAAACTCAACATCAGTAAAAACACACCAATCCTCTCTCCTCCTCCCTTCAAAAGTAACTGGTTCAATTCCAATACCCTCAACTTCCCCATCAACAAAATCACAAACACATTTAAAAAAAATAAACCAAATAATAAACACCCCCTATCCTCAAAGAAATTCCCATTCCTGCTAACTTCCACCCTACATGTAAAATTGAAGAATAAGCCAAAATTTTCTTCAAAGATACCTGATTAAAACCACCAAAAGCCCCCACCAAAACAGAACACAAACAAATTACAGAGAGCACCTCAAACCCCAACAACAAAAACAACGGAGCCAACTTCTGCCAAGTCATCAACATCAAACAAACAATTCACCCTAATCCCTCCATCACAGAAACAAACCAAAAATGAAAAGGAGCTGCCCCCAACTTCACGAACAAAGAAAAATTAACAATATACAAGGAACCAAACCCCTCTACAAAAAAAGGGAGAACTCTCCTCACTAAAATTAATAAGGAAGCTAAGGCTTGAACAAAAAAAATACTTCACTCCTCTTTCATTTCTCCCCGTTCCTCCTTCTCTAAAAACCACGGGGAGAAATGAGAGAAGATTTAACTCCAAGCCTAACCAAGCCATGAACCATGAGGAAGCTCTGATAGCTAAACCAGTCCCTAATACCATAAAAAACAAAAACAAACTAACCATAGGGCTCAAAAACACTCTAAAGGGAATTTCTTCATTTCCGAGGTATGAACCCAACAGCTTCAATTTTAGCTTACCTTTAATTCAGCAAGAGAATTTTACTCACAATTAATCCCATCAAGATTATCCTTTCCTTCAGGCACCTTACTCAACAGTAATAAATTCTATTAACTTCTGGATCCAAACCCCAACGTGCAATTAACACCCAAGTTGACCTTTTTTCCTCATTTCTTCAAAAGAAAAAAAAAAGAAATGAGGAAAAAAAACTTTACCTCTTCTTACCTTCTTTGACTTTCTACATTGATCTCCTCCGAGACTCCTCTAATGATAGAACTTATTTGAGTACTTTGGGGCACTTCCTTTTTTTCACTCCCAGTACTCAAATAAGTTCGTCTGTCGTTGGTTCTTTGGTTGTCTTCTTTTCTAGCTTTTATTTTGGAGAATTCTCTTATAAGCCTATTGATGGTACTCCTCCTATATCCATGCTTAAGTGCTTGTTGAACTATCCTGTTTATTTCTTTTTGCTTGTCTTCCATCTTAGTACAATGTGTATAAGCTCTATACAGCAAAGCTCTGAAGGCAGCTAATTTAAAGCTCCACAGTTCTCTTGCTTCAACTTTAATAAATAAAGGAACATAAGTGTTTTTTCTAAAAATAGATAAGGTATACTCACCGCCTTGTAACTTAATATCTAGGTCTAAGATCTCTGATTCACTCTGTTTTATGAGGGTTACACCCAGAGCCGCATCCGTGAATCTTCTTTCTGTATTACTTATATAATTAGATCTCTCGGAAATAATTAAGATGTCATCAATATATCTTTTATAGAGCTTCACTCTATAAGAAATTTTTGGAAGAACCAACTCTTCTTTATTACTTACTGTAAGTTCCACTAAGACTCCCGCTAAGGTCTATCTATTGGAATGCCTGACGTTTGGATGTAAAAATTATTGTTAAACGAAGAAGACACCAAGTGTGTCGAAAACGTTACTGAATAAAATCTTTTGACTGCTAAAGGTCTTTTTAGTATTATTATTTTTAAGTTTTTTATTTTGTAACTATAACTAGACTGTTTTCTACATTGCTGTTTGTGAGGAATAAGGTTTTAAAATGTGGCCCATACAGAGTGAGACCCCAGCTTGCACCTAATGGTAAATGCAGCTCTGTAATTGAATATTGATAGCTTCTACTTAATTTTTTTAAATATAGTCTTAGGTGTTGCTGCATTAATAATCAAATCATAAGACACAATACTTCTTATTTCTGCATTCAGCCAGCTTTACATATTAGATCAGAAATATATTTCTGATATCTCCAAATAAAACCAGTTTTTCTGTATAATTTTTTATTAAGTAATCAATATGAGATTTCATGCTTAATTTTACATCTAAAAATAATTCCTAAATCTCTAACTGTTTTTGAAAAAAAAATCTCCCAAAGATTTGTATCTCTATATCTTTTTTCTTTCTTTTTCTTTTGTATGGTAAGCTTGGTGGCTAAATTTTGATTGCCCCTATTTCTTTTGTATGGTAAGCTTGGTGGCTAAATTTTGATTGCCCCTTTCCACTTCAAATAAAGGTAGTAAGGAAGCCATATAGGCCAAGATTAAATTAAAAGCAAAATGTAGAAAGCAAAGAACCATTCCAACTTAATCTATGTGAAAATGTAGAAAGCAAAGAACCATTCCAACTTTCTATGTGATGACGTGTGAAAAGTAACCCAACCCATTCCATGTTAGGTAGAAACTTAGTACTTAATTTCTACTAACATAGTTCTATGTTATTAGAAACCTAGAACTGTGTTAGTAATAAATCTAGAAAGTATGTGAAGAGGGAAAGTATGTGTATCTCTATATCAGTATCATGTTGTTTATTCAAATTGTTTCATAAAAATTCTGTTTTATTAATTTATCATAAAATTGTTATGGTATAACCAAGAACGTATAATTTTTAAATCTGAAATTAAATTTATAAAAGAACATTCCGATAGGAATTTAATCACTTGACTTTTGACAGAAGATTGTCAAACTATGGTAGAAAATTGGTACAATTGACCTAGAAAATGAGTTGTTGGCTACTTGTTTAGTCACTTATGTGGGTGCAGAAAGATGATCAGTCGACCAAACAATCAGACGACTGCAAATTGCATGTGAGCATGTAGCCTTACTTCACTGAGTCCACTGATATACCAGTTGATCTCTGCTTTGTTCTCCAGTTCCTGTAGGCAGTTTTTTGTTGAAAGGGATCATCAGTTATATGTAGACAAGGTCAGTAATTGAAGGCAGCCAGTCCCTACCCAGGTATTCTTGGCACCCCCTGCACCTTCCATACTCCAGTTGCTGCCTTGACTGGGACTTCCAGTGCTGCTGATGACTGAGAGCTGTATTCTTATGTTGTGCATCATGGAAACGATCTAAAAGGTTGTAGACCAGCCATTCTCAACTTGCAGCCTGCAGGCCACACGTGTCCCGCCAAGCTTTTGTGCACGGCCTGGAACGCACAGTCATGAATTTAATGAAAGCGCAGAATTCTTCTCACACATGCAAAAAAATAAAAATTCTGATATTAAAAAATTTTTTTTTAATCTGGAAAAATTAGAATTTTTCTAATTTGCTAGGTTCTTCCTGATGCACTCATAAATTTTTCTTTTCACGTGACACCAACCGATTGTTGAGTGTTAATATAGCATGTTGTGGCACGCTTAATGTAGCAAACAAATATATGTAGCCCGGGAAAAAAAAGGTTGAAAATTGCTATTTGTAGACCATTACCTCCCCATGCTGATCCAGTATAGGTTGGAGAGGGAGAGCGGAGATAGCTAATCATTACACTACACAGAATTTATTATTTTTAATTTTATACTTTATTGTTATTTATTAATTTTTGAACTAATCTTGCTATTTATTATTATTAATATACCCACTGCTTATTATTAACCTATTTCTAGTTCAGTTACCTTTAAGTTTTTGTAATCTTTTATCCATTTACTATCCCCTTACTTTGTTGCTTAGCCCACTATATTAGACTCCTGCTTTGCTATCTCTATTCCTGGAACTTTTACATTGGTCTAATAGTTAAAATATGCTTTTAATAAATAATTATTAAACTAATGGAACAAATTATATTTTGTGTTTATTTTAGAAAAATTTTTCTAATCCCAAAAATTTTTGCATTTTTATTATTCTCACTTGAGTCAATCTTGTTTACAGCTTCACCAGCATCAGCTGAAGTCAGTTTGAAAATATCAAAGTCAAGTAGCAGTTTTACATTAATCAAGTTGTCTTTTCAAGGCAAGTAAAAAATAGAGCAAGCATCTGCTTATTTGAAACTTGAAAATATCTTTCCATTTTTTTGAATTCAAGTAAAATAGAAAGGTTATGTTAAATTATAAATGGCAAAATCTTTTCAAGTTACATGACTAAAGTAAACATAGTTGTAGTGTTGAATATGTATTGTGTTATTATGCACAGTAGAGATCTATATAAGGGCTGATAGAGCTTGAGTCCAGGGCCCATAGATTTTAGGGGGCCCAAGGCATAACAGAAAGTATATAATTATTAAAAAAAGCAGATATCAATTACTTCAAGCCTAGGGCTCCAAAAAAATTAGATCCTCATCTGGTTATAATATAGCAGAATTAAGTTTTGGACTATCATGATATATTATGGAAATGCATATTTATAAATATGCATTTCCATAATATATCATGATAGAAATCTTGTTTATTCCTACATTTTTTTTAAAACTACATTGAGTACAAGTTTCAATGGATCATTTATATTACAGTATTTGAGTCATGTTTTTGATATTGGACAGATTTATTCCTAGTTCCCATTATAGCAGCCCACACTTGAATAATTCATTAAATTACAAATTGAAAAGATTAAATAAATAATACAATCATGTCAACACAGTTTTTGACTAGATGGATGGTTTACATCTTGGCCACCTGTTTTAAGAGAATCTGAGAGAAGAAGAGTTATTTATATATTTTTCAAAATTTTATCCTTGATTTCTTTAAGCATTAGTAAAAGATTTATGCATTGTAATTTTTATTATTAGACATTAACGATTATCCAGATGCCTTGCTATAGTTCAAGAGACTGTCTTTTCCTCTTTAAAAAGTATCATTTAATTTGCAAGAGTTGATATTTTTTATAAATCTTTCATAAGTACAAAATAAATATATTTGTTTTTCTTGCTCAAAATTTATCTAAACCAATCACACTATTTTAACATTATGCTTACGGGAAAATCTGTTTCAATTTGTTATCGCAAAAAACTTTACCAGTCTCAGAACCCTATGATTTAACTTCAGGAATAAGTATACCTTGAAGATTACAAGTAATAAATATATATTGAGTGTTAAAATTTAATAAATGACTATCATATTATTCTAAAATTTTAAAATTATGATCAAATATTTTTTTGTTTTATAACAACAGGAATAAATATTGTTAATAGTTGTCATAAAAATATTTATTTTAAATAACCCGTACTAATAAATTCAGATGTGGTATTAATTATAATTATTATGTGAAAAATTGTTAGTTTTTTATGGATATATAAAAAATAAACAAATTTAATTAATTTCATAAATAATTTTTGCATTGTTATAATTTAAAGGAAAAATATTTGAATATATAGAAATATTCAGTCCAATTTACTTAAAAGCTGAATAATCAGAATGATTATACATTTGTCCAAATTAAACAGAAAATTGCTGTTTATATTTTGTCACCTGAATCAAATGATTCCATACTTATTTTTCTCTGCAATACCCATTAGTTTTTTACTTAAAATTTAGAGAATTTTAAATTAGTTGATTATAGTTTTATTCACTTTGATTTTGTCATTTTTAAAAGAATAAGAACTTTTTTGTAGTTCTATATTTAATTATATTTAAGAACTTTTTTGTAGTTCTTTAAATTAATATATATATTTTTTATATGCTGTTTTCTATATGTTTTATAAAGTTTTTAATTATTTTGCATTCACATTTCAACTTTGAATTGTATTTGAATTTTATTATTTATTCTTGTTTATCAGAGGATGGATTTGATTATTCTAAAAGTCTAATAAACTTATTTTTTCTTTAAGGTTGGTTCTTTTTAAAGTGATTTATACTTTTTTTTATTTAAGAATCAGTTGTATTATGATGATAGTAAAAATTGAATACAGTATTTAATTTCTTTAAAATGTTTGTCTGGTAAGTGTGTAATAAATATTGATATTAGTATTATTAAACTAAATATAATTCCATTCCTAAGTATTTTTGTAAAATGCATAATATAATTTTATGATTTGTTCATCAAATTATTATTTATATATATATTTATTTAATAAGTTAACGTTCTTTAATTCAGCCTGAATGCACAATAATGTTTTCTTTAAAGTATAAATAAAAATAATAATAATCATCAGAATCTTATTTTTATATATTTTCTATTATTTTTGTTTATCATCAATTCTAGTACTTAATATTAAAAAAGATTGAACTCTAAGTTAAGACAAGTCTTTATAGCCTTCCTGCTATAAAGACTTGTCTTAACTTAGAATTAATTAGGAAGCAGATTGAACTTTATTTATTTGTATATTATAGATTGAACTATTGAACTTATACATAACATATTAAAAATATAGGATGTATTTTAACTATTAATATGTACAATTATTATGTTGTAATTAATAAAAACTCTCACTCCTAAAGCATGTTTTGCTTTCTTAAGATATTTTTTTTAATTTTTAAGAAATGAAAATTGCTAAAATGATGATGATGATGAATAATAAATCAAAAGATTTTGAAAGGGAATTACCAAAAAAAGTTAGAATTCCTATCCTAAATGATTAGAAAATTGCTTAATTTCACATTAAGGAAATATAAAATTGTTGACGGAAAAGATATTTTTTCATAAAATATTAATTGCAAATCAGCTAATATTTTATATTATTTGTTAAATGCAATATCGTTTATCTAATGATCCTTTCCAAACACGAAAGCAATATTGAATAAATAAAGATATGAGTAATTTTATTAGAGATTTTAGACATAGCTGATATATGAATTTTTAGGGGCCTCAAAGTCTTGCTCATCCTAGGGCCCCTAAAAATGCAAATCTGGCTCTGCCTTTCTAAACAGATATTATTAGCCTATATATTAGAGTTACTTTTAAAATTTCGTAATCAGATAATCTTTTGTTATAGCCTGCAGAGCCTGAAAAAATTTGGGGATTACAGAAATCATATAATTATTAGAAAGCATATTTCTCTTCCTTTTTAATTTTATTATACCAATCTAGTAATTCTGTTTTCTATGCTAAAAATATAATTCTAAATGATTTTCTGTTACAATTATAAAGCCCGGTTAATGCAAATTTTATTAAGCAGCAACATTTTGTAAAAGAAATATCCAGAGGAGAAGCTTAGGGTGGATCCGTCTGTAGTCTATTAGTTTTTCTGTTACAATTATAAAGCTCGGTTAATGCAAATTTTATTAAGCAGCAGCATTTTGTAAAAGAAATATCCAGAGGAGAAGCTTAGGGTGGATCCGTCTGTAGTCTATTACGCTGAATATCCATACTATTAATTGCAAAATAAGCACCAATATTTAAAAGAATCTTTCGATTACAGTTTTTTCCGTTATGATGCTATTGAGTAGCTTCTAATTCACGCTAATAAATTATGTTCAAATTTAATATGAGTTCTCGCTAAATATTATTATTGACTTACGATAAAAAGTAAATTTTATAATGATTCTTTAAAAAATGCTAATTGGTACTCACTTTGCATTCTGAACAAAAATAATGAAAAATATTTCTCATAGATGGCAGTCGTGTGCTAGGCTGTTGAACCGAAACTTCGAAGAATTTTTAAGAAGCGTTTTTATCAAACCGTTTAAACGAATAATAAGTAATAAATCATAATTATGCATTTCTCCGTATATAGTTGAAGAGAATTCATACATAGTTTACCATCGTGCCTGTTTATAAAAAAAAATTATCTGAAAATAAGGCGTTTCATTTTCCATCAGACTAGCCACAGGTCCCTTAATCTCCATTTCTGTTTCCTCTTAGTAAGAACAGCCGGAGCGGAAAAACCACAAAAGTTTCGGCAAAAGGAAGGGGGTAAGTCACGTGACACGGGCCAATTGTTTCGCTCTGGTCTCCCCAGCGGTCAACACAAAAGGAAGACGTCGAGCAAAAGAGGGGGCGAAAGGGTCCCTGCCGAGTTTCTATTCACCCCGACCAACATAAGCGTTCCCCAGGCCGTCTGCAATTAGCTACCATTAATTTTTCATCCAGCGGGTCGGAGGGGAGAAAGGGACGAGAGAAGAAGAAGAGCGCAGAGGGGGCACAATTAAATTCCAAGACCAACTAATTCCCCCCTTATCTAGTCGCCCCCGTCGCCGCCCGAAGGGTTTCGACGGGGTTTAATGGGCGACGGTTTAATGAGCCGGCCACTGACAGATGACGTGAGGCCTTTACAAGTAGGAGAAACCGGACTGAATTTTTTTTTTATATATATACATACATATATATATTTTAGTTGACTCCCCCCGCGCTTTTTCATTGTGAAGCTGCAATACTGAAAGGGTTGGGGAAGAATTCCTTTGGTAATATAGTAATTAGTGTCAATGTCTAATTACTGATGAAACATGGCGTGTTTTGTGCGCGGGAAATGGCGCGAGAGCAAAAGTCGGACGAATCGGCTGATGAGGCGGAAAGGCGGCGCTCGCCTCAAAAACAAAAGCGCTAGATAAATTGTTGGTCTGTGCCGAATGGCCAGGTTGCGGGTCAGAGGGCCCGACGTGCAGTTCTGCCATAATTAAACGACCGTAATTATGTTGGATGCTTTCTTTTACTTTGGTCACGCAGTTGGGATTCGAGTCGCGCGTCCTGCAATATCTTAATGATAACATTCGACATTAGATGGCGCTGGTTTATCAATATAGTCTCCAGTAATTTATTTGCTTAAATTCTTTTAGTGAATATAATTTTTATATTTTTTTCTTTTCAGTGCTTGGGGTGAAAGCTTCTTTCTATTGATCGAAACTGCCTTCATCGCTTATCTGGTCCTCTTTTATAATGGTTATAAAACTGGCGGACATCTCTTCGTGGCTCTGTATGCCTTTGTCGTTTACCTGTTATTTGGAGGGACCACACCGAAGAACCTCTTATGGAATATGCAGGCTTTTAATGTGCCCATAGTAGTGGCTGGCAAAGTGAGTATCCAACAAACTTCCTTCTGAAATCTAGTAATAATCTAGCTCGTATATATTACTTATGCTACAAATTATTATTCGGCCATTTTTCTTGTCACTTTTTGCTATCTGTTAAAAAAATCTAAACCTGCTATTACCGCTGACTGTAAATTAAAACAAAGATCAGTAATTTCGCTGAAGGATCAGTGAGTTAATAGAGGTCTGCGAGTCGATCCGCCCTCTCTAGTCTTTAAACCTATTGAGGAGGAGTTTGTAACTTCCTACCTAAAAAAACTCGAGTTGTTGGATATTTTTATATTCTACACAAAAAAAACATTAATTAGTTGTTCCTGTTTGGGTTAATTATTTAAAAATGGAAGAGCTACATAGTGACTCATTACAAGAAAGCTATTGGCCCCGGTGCTATCCTGTTTCTCTTCGGAACCACACCCTGACCGACTATCGCGTATGTGCCTTACTACACCTGTAGAACTACGGGTCAATCATTTTTTCCCACCTCGGTCAGGGGGTATAGTGATTACATTGCTGTTCCCAGGGGTTCTCAGCCCCTCCCCCACTGCCTATAGCTAGGAGGCGTAGTTGTACCAGGGTGTTTTTTTTTTTTTTAATCATATGTAGCTTCTCTTTCGGTTTGATGTTTAAATTAGTAATTTCTAGTACTGGTTGACTGTTCCGTATTTTGCCTCCCGCTTTGATGGGCCAATGTTATTTAGTGAGCATCGATGACGAAATAAACGAGTTACAGTTCCTAATATCCAGTATTGGTGAAGGCGAAAAATGACCCTGACAATTACAGGTGGGCCCAGGTGTTGAATCTTCACCACATGATCCATGAGAGTAGCGCGTGATGATGGATGAGACGGCTTGGAAACCACGTGGCCACTTTCCACGCTAGTGGATTGGAAAGATTTTCAAATTTAGAAGCGGACTCAGGATCCAGCATCCAAATTAAACCCCATTTCATAGATGCATCCTAGTAGAATGCGTTAAACCGGCAGTCCCGTTTGGGAGCGTCCAGACTACAATTTTCTAAATTACCATGTGTCCTATAAACATGGTGATTTTCCTACCTCCGGTTGGGGAAGAAATTAATTCACAGAGCTTCGAAAGGTGGGACGCGCGTGCACTCTCTTCTCCCTCCCCTGCAGTTGCTTTTCGTATTCTCCTGCTCGGTTCGACTAGTGTGGCAGTCTCAGCATTCCCATACAAGGGTCCCAGTAGGGACACTTTCAAATTTGACGTTGGAGCGGGACCCATTTGTCAAACTTCCAGCAGAACATCGAACATTACCGATTGGATTTTTAATAATGGATATTCCTCACTTAATCCTGGCATGTCCGGGACAAATAGTCGTGGCGTGACATGTTATAAAATCACAATCCAAACAAATGTATTTCGTAACCTCTCCACTTGTGTTATTTTGTCGAATTAGAATGGGGAGTTGTTTGCTTGATCGATTCTCAAATTATTCCATTTGTTTGGTTACGACGGAAACGCACCGTTTCTCGCCGTTTAAGTCTGTGCAACAGACGATCCACGTGACGCGACATTGTCATGATAATCTTTCGTCACGTGACCGAGCCCCAGGGTCTGTACCTGGCGCGACAATAGCGACACGAAACGGCGTGATTTCGCAGCTCACCTCCAGCCAATAAGGTTGGTAGAGGAGGAATAATAATAATAATACATAAATGTAGGTGTAGGACGCGTGAAACTGGAATAAGGGATAATTGGGTGCGTGGGGGTGGATTTTTTTTATTATTGTTATCATCAGGCTACTTTTTTTAATTTTGTTGCGCACTCTGTGATGTCTGAAGGTTCTCCCCTTTTCATATGTTAATCTTTGGTGTTATTGTTTCGTTTGTTGGCCATCTTATTGTTCCTGTTTGTCCAGTGGACTATTGCGATCGGGTTTCGCTTCGAGCAGATTGTTGCGCCAGATGACAGCATACAGACGCTTAATTAAACGACGATATTACACTAGAATTAATACAAAGATATGGCATTCATCTTTGGTTCCCACATAGTGTGGTTAGGCCATCTTATTGTGTATTTTAACGAGACTTTTCTTTCCTGTTCTGCTGTCAGCAGCCGGACCGCCAGAAAACAATCAACATCAGCCTGGGGCCAGAGGGCGGACTGTGATTTAGGGTTATCGGAGAGTGGCTTAATGATGCTCTAATTATTGTAATCTGATAGTTCGGGTGGCGACCTCGTCCCTTAAGTTTGGCCAGAACCTGATGTTTTTAAGTTGGCACCGGTAGCATCCCTTCGGATATTTATTGTCCTTTCAACTTATAGGCCGATCGAGCGATACCAGAATCCTAATGCCTTTTGTTAATTTGTACGCATTTAGCCCGGGGGACGCTAAAAGGACACTAACGACGATAACCAAATGGGCTCTTTGTGTTTTTTACACTCGGTCGACCGGGCAGGGAAATTTGCTGGCTGATGAAAACCCTAATGAACTGACCACCCACTGACCTCCTGTCAAATGCACGCTTTGGCGGGTGTGGTAGTGCGAAGACAGAACTGTCGGTGGGCTAATTTGTCCGCATCCGACGTCATCATCAGCTGGTGGTAGCTGCGGTGACAAATACTGCAACTTTAAACAAGCCAGCCCTTCCGACGGCTACATCAAAGGTGACATAACCGGCCCAATAAGATACTCGATAAGATACTCGATGACGTCATCAGGTAATAGCGTAAGTGGGTGGAACGTAATTAACAAGCTATTCCGTAATATGTCATATATGAGATGTTGCCTTTTGTTGCGGGAATAACAAGATCTTAAGTCTGATCGGTTGACTCACGCATCTTGTATGGATTTCTTTTTCTTTTTTTTGCTCACTAATAAATCTCTGTTTTTTCTCACTAGATGGTGCAGGCTGTACAGAACTATAAGAATGGACACACGGGTCAACTCTCTGCCAGTACTGTCTTCCTTCTCTTCTTGGGTTCTTGCGCCCGAATTTTTACTTCTGTGCAGGAAACAGGCGATAGTCTCATCATCATCACTTATATAGTAGCCAGTTTGGCTAACTCCATCATCGCTTTTCAGATGATCTACTACTGGAAAGCCACAAATCAACTGCTGGAGCGGAAGAACAAAAAATCTTAATACGTTTTTTTATTCACAGAGAATGTATTATGTAGTTTGTTAATAAATTGTTGTTGAATTTCTATTTGTTTGAATTAAAAAAAAACTAATAAATAAAGCTAAAAAATCGAATCGAGCGCAGATAAATATCTGTTTTAATGATTTCCAGATAAATTCCGGTATCTTGTGTTCGGATGACAGTTCTACAAGACATTCCGAGCCCTCCCTTCACGCCTCCGTTTGTCACAATGTCGAGATGGGTGAAAGGGGTCCAGACACACCAGATGAGATTACATCTGTGGCGCTGTATTGTCATCGTGTCCCTCGCCTAATCAGTCGGCTAGAACTTTTTTCCTTCCTTGGACCATCTCCGCTTCCACGTACTATCCCTCAACTTTGCCAATTACCTTCTTCCTCCCCTTGGACAATTGTCCTGTTTTGACGCCGTCATTAGCGAATGTATGACATCATAGCAGAGTTTTATAAATTAAGCATTTAATGCAAAATTGTCCGGATATATAAATGTCGATCAAATTTGATTACGCAAAGGAGATTGTAATTTGACGTTTATATTCTTTTCTTTGAACTACACGCGTGATCCCACATATTAAAACGGAACGGGGGTGCTAAGACCAAGAGAGATTTAAAGAGGAGACGTGTTACTGATATCGATTTGGTGTTAGGATCTGGGTAATCTGTTCTGGTTTGCGGGAACGGGAGGAGACAGCCAGGGAATTAATAAACCCGCAGACTTAATATCCCGAGACCAGATATTCCCCACTTGTGGTTGTCGTTAATGATCGCGCGAGGAAGCTAATGGCCCGCTCCCTATCAGTTCGAAACGAGACCGTGGGGCAAGAATGAAACGCGGCAATCCTTTTTTTTCTCTCTCCTTTTTTTGGGCCGAGCTAGAAAAGTAAGTACATAATTACAATACAGTTGGTAAAGATAATGGAGCAGAAAGGCGAAATTTGATATATCGATCTCGCCAACGCTAAACGACTCAATCGTTTAATGCATCAGGAACTGCACAATTTCCTTATCTATCCTATTTACCGTTTTTACTTTTAAAAAAACTCGTGTCCCGTGTAGCGCCGCGGCTTGGTTAGGACGTCGATGAAGGCACGTGTTACCGGGCGTAATTTACTATCCTCTCTGTTAATTATTACAAAACAGTTGTATTGTTCTAGTAAAAAAATGGTTTACGTGATCTTAAGCGTGGCAGGAAATGACTCACGCGAAATTTCGTGAAGTTGCGTGATGCGGGTAATACACTGACGCGAGTTTATCTACTTTTCATTGTTCCTAGATGTTTGGTTGTTCATTGTGTTCTTCGGATAACGTGTTTCCTGTTTCGAGCACCAGGTGGCGAGATAGTTCTAGTAGGGACAGCGACCTTTGGGGCTGGGTGTCGTATGGTCGTGATGTAATATCAAAAAGTAAAAAGGTTAAAGGTTACTTACGATCGGCGGTAGCCGGGTCGAGGTGTCGTAATGTCGTGATCTATCCATTTAAGAGCGAGTATATACTCGTGCTTCACGTTTCTATATATACTATCCTATTTGGAAAATTTTCCCACAAAATTTTGCTCTGTAAAATATTGCAGTTCCCACGAGAATCTCTATATTTTTGGTAAATGAGTCATTTTTGTGGATGTCGGTGGTGTTTATACGGTTAAGACGCTCGAGTTAAATGGATTTGTAACGCGAATTGTTTAAAATTTGGAAAGGTGGAGGTGGCTGGCCTTCTCAGATTTGAAGTCGGGGTAATAAAAGGTGGAGTAAAACGAGCCAAAGGCCACAAATATTCTTCACTTAAAAGTTGACCGTTGATGTTAGTTGTTTAGAACCCCCGCAGTTCTTATCCCGCTGTTTAAGGGAAGTAATTCACGCTCTGGTCCAACTTAGACACTTTTAATGTCTTCTATTAGCTAGGTGGAATTTATTAGTCGAAGGCCGCATACTTTACTCGACCTGTTGAGAGCCGATCGGAAGACCTCTTAAAAATCTCTGTAAAACCAGACAGAAGGTATTACCGTAAACAGTATTTTATTAAGCGAAATTAGAAAAGATCGATAAAGAATTGGATCTTCGCACTCGGCTAAAATTTAATTCTAAAATGCCATTATTTTTTGCCTAACTGGTTGACGTCACGGTCATGTGACATCACCCACTTCCGATCACGGATGGCGATAAGGGAGGGTAACTAAATGAAGACGCAGGGTGTGGATGTGACGAGGAGGCGGTGCTTTGGCGGGCTACACACCAGATATAATTTTCCGCGGTATAATTATCCCGATATCTGCACGTTCATTGACACCTACCCTTGACATTCGGTAATCAGTTGGTGACCCGGCATCTCTACCTTTGCTAGTTGTTTTCCGGTGCCGCTATATTCTATAAGACACGCTCCTCTCACCACCACCAAATGTTTATCCCCATAGTAAAATACGTCTAAATATAATTTCCAACTTTATTATTATTTAATAAGAGATTCGGAAATTGAGCCTAGGCTGCATTCGAAGAAAGAGTGTTGGTCACTAACAAAACCATTGGAAACACAAGTTATTTTAAAAATATTTCACTCAGTTTCTGTTGCTAATTCCGCCTCCGTTTCTTAAAACTAAAGAGGAAAACTTTAGTTTTAAGAAACGGAGGAGGAACTGAAATTAACAAGTTCATTCGTTATTCTGAACGAATTTCAGAATAACGAATTCCGTTTAAAATTGGAGATGACAATTTCCAAGGGAAAAATTGAATGGACTTTTTCGTCCATTGAACAAAAGTTCTACTCTATGTTTGCTGTAGTTGTCTCGGATTGTTTGGCCAAACGAAATACAGTGAAGTAGGTTATCTAAAATAGTGGTCTCCAAACTTTTTTGACTGCGTACCCCTAAGACAGAAAAAATAAATGGAGCGTACCCCCAACTTATTGAGCAGATATTTATTGTAATTAGCGTTTTAAAGAGGAAATAATTTGCTTTTTGTAATATCCAAAAAAGCTATAATTGCACATTATTTTTATTATTAACATAGATGCATATTTATTTTTCTAAATAAAATTTAATGAGAAGAATGGGCTTGCATTTGTTTAATAATTTCTGAAAATGCTGGTTTGATGTTATCTGACACTGCGATACGAAGGTCTGGTTCCAAATTTAATTTATTTCGATATTTAGTTTTAATATTCAGTGATCAGCTTGTAGAGTCTACAATCAATATATAAAAATTGTTTTCACTGTACCCCAGGTATCGTCTCGCGTACCCCCTGGGGCACGCGTACCACACTTTGGAGACCACTAATCTAAAACACTAATTTGTCGAGCGAAAATAATTGTACTATCACTCGGACTAATGTAAGTACATTTAGAGAAACCCTTATCTGCCTAGATACGCATTTTCGGTTAGTCTATCCAGTCCAGCTACATTGTATCCGGTAGGATGTTTGTTAGTGGCCCCAGGCACGAGCTGAGTCCTTTTCCATTTACTCCCCTCATCCCCGTTCGGTCGCAGGTGTGAAACTTAGCCCGCGGCTATCTCGGCCGTTTGTTACTGGAACATCGAGGGTGGAGATTGTCGTTGACGTTGCTAGATGAGCGTCAGAAGAAGGTAGCGTGGGGACAACCCGATTGCGTCTGTCCTCGCACTCCTTTCTCCACCCCTACGCGGATCCAGCCGACATTATCGATCAAAAAACGCGTTATAAAAAGATTATAAAAGTATGTGTCGGGTCAGACCCCAAAGGGGACGGAGGGTCATTAAAGCGTATCCCTCCTGGGGTGTGTGTAGGTCCCCCGCACCTGGATGTTCGGTATGTCAGGTATGCGGGGATGTTTTGTCACAGGGAGCTGTCACGCTAAACCACCGAGTGTGACGGCGGAGGAATTGGTCCCGGCCATTACGTGCCAATGAGATTGATACCGATCTGTATCGTTGGCAACTTTATTAGCCGAGCTGGAGTGGGTAACGGAGAAGACTTTTCAGAATTCGTCTGGTTGCTATAGAAACCGTCTCCGAGTCGAGTGCGGAAAGAAAGGAAGGAGAAAAAAGTTCCCAAGCGTAATGGTCCTCGACTATCTGGTTCTAACTAACCCTAATGGTATCCACCGTTTATAATTGACCGGGTCGGTAGTATTTAAGTTTTTCCGTCCAACCGACTCTTAGTAATGCCTCTATTGAATTCGGTGAAAGGACGGTGTCTGTGTGCATCGCTGCCGGCCTGTTAGGCAAAGCGTGTTGTTTTTCTACTTCAAACTCACCCAATTCATCCGACCAGAAACGACCCACTATAATTGGATATAGGGCCCGATTTCTTGCCTTTAATTTCTCCTTCCCTGCCTCTGCGGAAACAATACTACGCCTCTTGTTTACCCGCTCGCGCTCTTCCCAGGTGTCTTTTTGCCCGGACAAGGTCGAGGGAGGAGCCAGCTGGTCGCACGGCCGATTCTTTTATAAATTGTATACCGGTGGGTGAAAAATGATCCCTTCTGACAGCATCTTTCTATTTTTAAGTAAACAAATACGTTGTTTATGTTGTTCGAATAAAGCCAAACTCAAAAATATAAACACTCTTTCTGGGCTATCGAATGAAGAAAAGAAAACTCGTAATTCGCCTAGGTTTCTTAAACTCGGAGGCGACTTGGGTCCGATTGGCATTTGTTTGTCGACAGCTTTTGACAGTACCTTTCATAAATTAAGTAGTAAAATTTCATTGTTTTGTACTTCGAACCGGGCACGCGTCTTATTCATCACCATGGTCGGACACGTTGAAAAATAGATGTACAATTTGTCACCGTGAGACTGTTAATCGATAATATATAAAAGTAGACAAAACTGCGAAAGAACCAGTCTTCAACCCGTTAAACGGGGGTGGAATCGATTTTAGTTTGTGTTTACCACCAATTCATTTAGTGGTCTGTATCTGATGGTGCGTTCCTTCTGTTCCAACGCCCATCGTTCGATATTCGGAGTTCTCGGTAACGACATTCAAATCGTTCTCGCTGTTTCACTTGGCGCCCGTTAAGATCGTCATTAATCAAAAGCAAAGACAGTCCAGTCCCGAGGTGATATCGGCCACCACGATAAGGCGCTTAATTTTACAAATTGTAGACGCGTCTAGAGTGGAACCGTCCCAGAAAAAAATCCCTCTTTCGGGTCAAGAAGAGCTGTCGAAAGGCCAAGGAGAACGTATTAATCTGCCACTTTCCCATATAAACTGGGATTTTTTGACGAAAAGGAAAAAATACTCGATATAAAAAAAGCGTGGTCGTTGTCTTTATTGTAAGACGAAAATCGGGACAAACGATTTGAATAATTCTGCCAGTACAGCGGGTGAGAAGAGACCATATTTTTCCGCGACCATTAAGAATGGTAACAAGATGGCTCAGGTGTAGTGATTTATTTACTTTTTCCTACCGTGGGTACGCTACTTCAGTTATCCCGGTGGTTGCTATAGAAACACCCCAACTTCCCTGGATTGGACAATTCAGGCAGAAGGACCGTCAAAAGCTTGAATAAAAAAGAACGGCGGGTGACCCGGAATATTAGCAGTCTTTGTCCGCATTCGACGTCTTTCTTCTAATCAACTTTCCTCTTTGGTCGCGTCTGGCCGAATGAAGTTATCATCGACTAATAACGCTCCCCTCCGTCTTTAATCAGCTCGGTAATGGAGATAACCCTCCGATATAATCGCCTTTCCTAAGATAAAAGGAATCTCCACTTTTACTCGCTAGGTAAATCCAGACCCGTTAAATGCGTCCGGCCCCGGGCAAAATGTCGATTATAATTATTAAAATTTAGCCCACAGACGCCAAATAAGACGCATTCCTAGAGTGACGTGTGACATACACGACATTTTTACTCGGTCTGGATATCGGATTGGCGCGACCACACCCAAAATATTCATTAGTCACGTCAGAGCTTATCGATAGATTGGAAGGTTCGGTTAGAAAGAATGGGAAGATGCGGAGGCAAGGAGAAGAGAATGGCTAACTGGTTTTCTATTTCAATTTCTCATTCGGCTTTCGTTCGACGATCATTTTACAGTCGGCATTTCGGAGGGAGGGACGAAACTCGAGTCTCCCGCCGAGCGCGGTGCTAGTAATGTGGGGGCGTGTCCCGAAGGCGGGGCTTCGTCGGCCGTGTCCTGAAATTCTGGGCTATGACTGATGATCCCCCCTCACCTGAGCCCTTCTACCTCCGACTATAACTTCGTTACGTGGCTCTCGGTGGGTCGGGTATAAAGAAGTGGAGAGACTGGTTTTCTATTCGGGGGAGGGAGAATTTGGAAATAAAAAGTATTCGAAAAAATATATTGTATAGCCGGGGAGATTAAAAGTTAGAATTCCGGTGGTACGGTAAATAATAGGGCGATGGGTTAAGTACACCAATGGGCTAAAGACGAAAGGTGGGAGATAATTTCCAGCCAGGACTGGATTGGATGAGACGGTATAAAGCCAGGTATTGTTTTGGAGAAGGGAAGAGAGCGCCGCCACCCGATTGTTATCGCTCGGGCGTAATTGTTAGCGTGGCTTACAGGCGCGATACGCGGTCGACACCAGAAGTACTAGGCAGCCGTTTACTAAAAGGTCTAACAGTAAGTCGGTAAGTGTCTCTCTTCTAAACTGTTCTAGATACCTTTAAGACAACGACCCGAATAGAAAAGTTTTCGACAGCCGGGCGCCCCACAGTTCTGACACTGATTGCGCTTAGTTCGTATACCTGTCAGGCAATTAGGCCTAGACATCCATCTTCGTTACGCCGTAATAAATCTGAGCCCGGACGGAACGACTTTTAGCGCTGTTCCTACCAAAAATAGGCATTGCGCCCAGTCAAAGTTGTCACTCGAACGCCGTTTAACGCGTCCCTCCGGCGTTTATACTTTAAGTCTGTTGGAAGACAAAAATGTTTTCTAACGGGGTGAATGAAAACAGCGGACGCGTTCGGACTCGGAATACTTAATCCGGTGTCGGAAGCTAAATGGAATATAGTCGAGCGGGCGGACAGAATGGAATTTTCCGATCAATTGATTCCGTCGGTGGCGTTAGCTAGCCGCGACGACCTAAGACGCGGCGCGCACAGTTCGGAAATAACAAACGAATTTACCGTCGGTAACGAGGCGCGCATTTAATGTGTTCCGAGAATTTGGTCAAAGATTCGACTTCCAGGCGAACAAAGCGTCCTTTGTCGAAGGCTGTCTATTCTACGTCGCGGCAGTTAGGCCACGCAATAAGTTTTGTCTGCCATAAAGCGGAGGATTGAATGGAGGAAGAGAAAAAAGGAAGAAAACGCGACAGTAGGAGACGTATCGCGACGGGGGTACGGAGTATTTGGCGGCGCTAAGCTTAGGCCGACGTTAGACCGCTGGCTTAATGCGGAGACGGCATTGGAATCCGACCGAGTGTAAAGGTAAGGCCTGTGTAGATTCGATTTCCGGCATCCCGCTACCATAAAATCTCTTCGGTCCGTATTAAAGACTCGGTAGGCCCGACCAATCCTTTGTTTCGGCTCGTTAAGCGGACATAAAGAAGCTATAAAAGCCCGACGCCCGCCTTTTGACGACTTTCTCTTATCGCTCCATCTGATTTTCTGGAATTTAAACCCAGCCCTGGCTGCTTTCCTATATTAGCCCAACATCGGTAAATAAAAAGGTCCCACGCCCTTCTCGTTTTCTGCCATTAAAATCTCCGAAAAATCCCACCTTCGGCCTAGCCACTAGCTTTTCCCCATATTTCCCGTTCCAGGCTATACTTCTTCTCGGACAGCTGGTCCAATTCGTTTTACCCCTTTATCCCACTCGTATAATTACCATAGAAGAGATTTCGGCCGGTAGGCCTACTACTCCTAGATTCTCGTTACATATAAACTAAAATCCCCCAGGTTTCTCCTTTTAATAAGTTTAAATCCGTACCTAAATGGAAAGAAATAATTATTAACTCTCTATATTTAAGGTTAAAGGTCGAGCCACTCGAATAACTTACTCGGCGCCACTAAAAGAATTCCGCATTCTACTATTATAAATACATTTAATTAAATTTTATTAGCGATTATTGTTGGATTCTGGTGATTCTAATTATCTTTTATCCTACTAGGTGCGCTCGGCGCCTATAAAGATGGTATTATTTTTCGTTAACGGTACCGAACGCCTCTTAAAATGTCCGTTTCCTATACCGTCCGGCCCAACGTTTTTCTGGCCGGGCCCCACCTAAGCCTCTCTAAAATTCCCACGTCCCCGCTACGTATAATTTTTATTATTCAAAAAGTGAACTTCTATTCGCGTGGAGGAAGCCTAAAAGACCATTAACTCGTTCTAAATAAGCTTCCAAAGAACACGGGATCTACGAAAGAGAAAACAACGAAAGGATAGTCGAAGTACTGAGGAAGAAATTCTTAAAAAAATGATACCGAGTGATATGAAAAACTGCCGGGTACATTCTGATTTTAATTTTAAAAGTGTATAGTGGATCGGGGGAAGTCGCCATACTTTAGCTTTTTGACCCTAAAACTCGTATTAAATTTGAATATTTTCCTTTCATATTTTTTGTACTTAAACGTACAAGCGTTACGCATATATGACTCCATCAAAATCTTTGATATAGCGATCGGTAATTTTTTATTATTTAAAAAAAAAAGTTACAATTAGTCATCTTACCCCGAATATTCAGGGTAGGATGCCACTGCGCTTTTCATGTTATTCGCTTTAATAAATAGCTAAAACGAACTCTTTAATCATCCAACAAACTTCTGGTTCGCTATACCATGTATATTTTACTAGAATAAATTATTAAATACTATAAAATTACAAGAATTAAATAAAATCAGCTATTTAGATATTGTATACATCCACGGTAGTTAACTCGCGGTTTTAGAGCCACATTCGACTGTTTGATGGCTTTAGTGTGGCTCCCTATCTCGAAAATCAAAAGTTGATATAGAGCGATCTCTTTTAATTAAGAAAGATGTAGGAGTTGTCCATTTGTCCATATAAAATAAGCTATCTAAACACTTAGGAAAGTGGATTTAACAGTTTTTTCTAATCCCTTCGTATACAATTAGTAGTAAACATATTAGTTATATATATAGTTATTTACTTTTGTAGTCCCGTGCCATATTTTCCATCATCTATAATTTTTGATGAAAATTTCAACACTCGCTGGAAACTTTTCGATTTTTCTAACGCGAGTAATTGATAATCTGATAATATCCATCATCTATATTTTTGGCGGTAAATCACCTATTTTTATCGCCATCTGTTTAAATATTAAAGAATTAGAGAAAAATAAGCTTTATCGCCTCCTGTTTAAATACTAAAGAATTAAAGAAAAATATCTTTTATCGACACCTGTTTAAATATTAAAGAATTAGAGAAAAATAAGCCTCTTTCCCCGATCCACTCTATATGTCACAATATATATTTATATGCCGTATACGAGGTGTCTAGCGCCGTAAGATATTCACTGTTAATAATTAATTCATTTTCGAATTGCCCCCTTAAAATCAAATGGCCCCACCGACCCAGCCCAAATCTCTTAGAAAACAGCGCGGATTTTCTGGATTAAAAACTGAAGATTTCGACTAATTAACGGTCTTTCGAAGACCGGAGAGAGAATAACCAATATTAATAAGTGGCGGAGAAGAAGAAGAAGATAGGACGGAATTCGAATCGCCAATTTTCTGCCAGACGCTATATAAAGGTGGGACACGCGTATTCGTAATTGGGACAAATAAAATCGCGAAATTCTTCTTCCTCCGTTAAATACGGGCTACAGTGTGTTTCGAGATAAGCCGAAGTATTGGTAAATATTTTGTCAGCCGATTTTAAAAGACATATTTTGAAACGGTCCGGATAATTTAATATTTCGATATTTCGTTTCCCGAAACAACAAATTAGAGGATAATTTTGTATTTTCGTTGGGGTAGAAACAGCCAGATATAGGTAAAAAGTTTTAGGCTAATTGAAGATCGGAAGTGTTTTGGCATTGTTCCATAGGTCTAGTGGAAGCGATTTGTCGACCCCTTTCAGTATTTCTTCGGGCCAAAGGAGCTTTTGGAGCGAAGGAATTCGCCAACAAATTGATTCTCAAAGAAGCGAACAGATATAGCGGTTTGATTGATGGCGATTCTGCTCGTTCGTCTTTTGTGATCCCTCGGAACATTGGCTAACACAGATTCGCTGGAGCTGCGCGCTTGGTTCGCCAATTCGTGACTATGGCCAGAAGAAAAATCCTTTTCCATTCCACTCGAATCCTTAGAAGATCGACAATAACCACTCGGATCGAAAGTTAGCTGGATCTGGTGGCGGAAGGGTGTAAGATCTTTTTTTGATTAATTAGATGGCTTCTAGGAAAAGTTTGTAATTAATATTTGACGAGACGAGTGACCACCGCCCAACTTATGAACGACAGCTGCGTTTCGCCTCTATACGCGTCTAAGGATGGAGATGAAGTCGAATCGATCACCGAGACTATGTCAACTTTACGGGTCAACAGTCTACACCCATCTAATTTGGCCGAGCTCCAAAAAATGATGGCCACTCGTAGACCTAATGATTAAGTAGCGTCGCAAACCGAGCGCGCTATCGATTCATCGGACTAGAAGGCATCTGGAGACATTGTCCGGCCGACTGGAAGACTCGTCAACCTCTTACCGTCTTTAACCCGGTTTCTTCCTCTGTTGATTATTTTTCTAGGAAATGGAGGTGTCGCGGAGGAAGAGACCGCCTCTTCCTGACGTCAGGGGGTGGTCCCCGTTCCAGGTGTACCTCGAACTAGGGGGGCAGTTGATGTACGAGGAGTTACGGCACGCAAACGGTGTATCCATTACCCTAATTGTGGTATAGTCAGAGGCGAGCCGCCGTCGCTGCCCTGACATATGTATGGTTATAAATCACTCGATCGACTAACGCGGCTAATGTTTCACCGATTCACTACTCGACTCGCACCTTTTTTATATCTAATCCTTTGATAGATGTAACTCTTCGAATTTATTTCCCAAATAATAATTCCTCCCATCCAAACTAATGGCCTCTCTTTCGCTTTTCGCCTACGAATAGCGTAAGAAATTAAATATTGATAGTGCCCGATTATTTATTAAGTAAATCGTTTGGCTTTCGGAGTTTTTTGGGTACCGAAAGCCCGATTTGTTAGACCGAGCCGGCCACTCGGTCATTCCAACCCCATTATTTATTAAGTAAATCGGAGTTTTTTTGGGTACCGAAAGCCCGATTTGTTAGACCGAGCCGGCCACTCGGTCATTCCAACCAGTAAAACAATTAACGCTAGTCTTATCCAGTTTTAATAAGCGGATCTGAAGATGGTCTTACGTCGATAACTTCTCATTATTCGCCTGGTAGACGGCTTCCCACGAATAATTTACCATTTCGGTCGATAAAAATATCGTTAAGTAGGAAAATTTGCGGCTAGTAATAAGGAGTCTCGTATTAACTAAAATAACTTTCCTCTCTGCCATTGGTCTGTTTCGGATAAATTAACTTTTAGGCCGCCCAACCGGCTTCGGAGATTTCTATAAAAGTTATTTTTAGTCGTCGTCGTATTTTCGGCTATAGGGCCGAACCGTCTCGGTGGTGCCCAGCCGTAATTAGGTTAAGGCCCTATGTCAGATTTACGAGCCATGTATCACCATTACTTTAAGTCGCGACAGCCAATGGCTTTATGGTAGGTAAGAACAACCGGTACACAATTAGCCAAAGGTAAAAAGGGTGGGAGTACGGATAATAATTCGCCTTAAAAGTAGGAAAATTTGGTGGGAAATTAGCGCTAAAAAATTCGAAGGCGTAAAGGCCACGCCTCCGTCTTATAAACGAAATTAAGTCCGACTTTAAATCGATTTCTCCAACTCGCAGAAATTTGGTGGGAAATTAGCGCTAAAAAATTCGAAGGCCTAAAGGCCACGCCTCCGTCTTATAAACGAAATTAAGTCCGACTTTAAATCGATTTCTCCAGTTAGAAAATTGCGATTAGCGTAGTCGATGGATTTATAAATAAAAAATTAAAAGAGACTTAATTTACGCCACTATCCCGGGATTCGAATACTTCCTCCGAGCGTCTAAGTTACACGCGCCACCCGGCTAGAATTATAATTGTGGGACAGGCGCTATTTATTATTAAAGGGCGATAAATAAATTCTATTTATATTTATATATAAACGGGAGCGGAGATTGATGCGACTAAAAGTAAAAACGCGTAAAATACGTCAAACTCGGGACTTATAAATTGTAGGTTGTTGGCAGAAAGTTTCCGGTTTAAGAACGGAAAAGAAAAAGTTAAAACTCGTTAGTATTCCGAAAGCGAAGCGCCGAAGAAACACGTGTTGGCTCCGACAGAATTCCAAAAGGAATATAATTAGACTCCAGTTAAGTTAATGTTAAAGAAAGCGCGGTTTAATAAAAATACATTAATAAAATTTTTACGGGCGTAATTAAGATTAGCCAGCGGAAACTGGCTCCACCGCTACCATAGCGCGCCGTCCTACTAAAAAATATCGAATATACGCCCTAGAGTAAAACGCAGTCCCGCGCTTTAGTAAAAAATTCTTTGGCCGCTGTTTTTTTAGGCGCCAGAACCAGATTCGGTGGGCTCGACAGCGCCAAATTCCCGGCTATCGGCGGAAAATTCCAGCGCCGTCCCATAAAATATTTACGCCTACTGGTGCGGACCTTAAACAACCGAAAGAAGGAAATTTATAAGTCGTCTTATCGATTTGTCTAAAATCGCGTTAATCCCATTATCTAAGGAGTTTGGCAATTTTCAAATAAACGCTGTAATTAATTGGCGTTTATCACTTTGGTATTGGTTAAAATTCGATTATTTCTTATAACTTCGTACGGCCGTAGGCCTATCACCCAGCGGCTGCCAAACAATTTCCAATTAGCGG
Source organism: Olivierus martensii (assembly GCA_000484575.1). Classification (NCBI taxonomy): domain Eukaryota; kingdom Metazoa; phylum Arthropoda; class Arachnida; order Scorpiones; family Buthidae; genus Olivierus; species Olivierus martensii. The sequence continues at coordinate 68,960 of AYEL01080982.1, forward strand.
GTTTTAACCCTTCGTAATAAATAGGAAACGCCGTAATAAAGGTAGGAAAAACTGTACAGCGTCGGGGCCTATCGAAGTCGCGCTCGGGTGTAACTAAGTTTAAAGTGGCCGCGCCGGATTTAAAATGAGATTAAATCGGCTTATTCGATTCTGTCCAGCTGGCTAATTTGCAAAATATAATTCCATCGCCTAGTAAAATAGCGGCTTATCCCCTAAAAACATTTTTCTTCCCGACCCGCCTTTTACCTTTACGGTCCTATATACCCGTGTAAATTAAGGCCTTGTTGGAAATTTAATATTTTGGACTAGCCTCGATTAGGATAATTTTCCCAGATGTATCCCCATTCGGCTATTTTGGATGAGAAAATTAATCTCTTTTTTTATTTACGACTAATTTTATTTTATTTTTTCAGGAGGAAAGACCAGGCCGATGTTCGAGTCGCCCAGTTAAAGCCATTAATCGACTAATAGTTTTGTCGCTGATTGTACGGGCTTATTTTCGTAAATAAAAAATATATAAATTTAATCCGAGCGATAGTCGTCTCAATTATTTTTAAAAAAGTTTTAGCCTATCTTCGTTTAAATCGGCCTATGACAGGTAATATTTAACTATCTTTCGGCTTTCCAAACCCTTCAAATTAATAACCGACACTAATAATGTTACTATTTTGGAAGGGATTGGCGGAAGAGCGAGTTTAGGGAATTTTTATTTCTCCAAAGAATAGTAAATTAACGACCGGTAAACTTATATCTCTCCTTCGACTATACGGTGAATCGGGCCCGGCCGACCGACTTTTTTCTTTCTCAAACAATTTTATTTATTTTTTGTACTTAAACCTACCAGGGTTTGGCCTATACGACTCCGTCCAAAACTCGCGAATAACCGTCGGTGGTGATTTATAACTTTTTTAAAAAAGTTACCATCAATATTTTATTTATTTTTTGTACTTAAACCTACCAGGGTTTGGCGTATACGACTCCATCCAAAACTCGCGAATAACCGTCGGTGGTGATTTATAACTTTTTTAAAAAAGTTACCATCGGTCGTCTTACCCGGAATATTGGAGGTAAGACGCCACCGCTCTTTGGATGATATTCGCTTTAATAAATAGCAAAAATGAGCTCTTTACTCGTCCGATATACCGTATATATCTTAATAGAATAAATTATTAAATTCTATAAAATTAGAAGAATTAAATAAAATCGAATATCTAGGTATCGTATATAGCGGACGTGTCAAACTCGTTTTAATTCGAGGGCCATTTCAGAGAGAGTGAAGATTGTGGCCGGCCACATCGCGTTTAAAATTTTTTAAAATGTGACGATTGTAAATTTTTTAGCGTAACGATTGGGAAATATAGATAAGGTAATTAAAAATATTGTGTAATCAAATGAAGATATTACAAAAATATATAATCGCTTTTAATGATACACGCTTTTAATTTAATTCCTGGCTATCTATCTTTAATTTTCTATTAAGCGTTAAAAGTCACATTTTCCGTACAGAAACAAAAGCGTTTTAAAAACTCAAAATATCCGTAGTTATTTATATTTTTTAAATAAGTTAAAAACACAACAAACAAATCTTTAACCAGCCCGTTAGAACGTCCTTTATACACCTCCTTCAAAGAGGGATTGTTCGCAACTCCATTATTGTATTTGGCTATCCAAAATAATATAGGTTCTCATTTATGGCTTTTTGTTTTTTGGTAAGAAATTTCGTACAGAACGATGTAGTCTTTGCGGGAATGCGCTTAGTTTGTGTCGCCGTTCTGGAAGATCACTGTCATCTGTACGTATACGTCGATAAGGCCGATCCAAAAATCTCGTGCAATTACATTTCATTCAAATCAAACTAGTGTATAATAGTATACGACATAGTTACGAAGCTACAGTTATTTCCTATTATCTCATAAAATATTGTTCTCATTTTCATTTTACTTAAGAGCGTTGGGGGGCCACAAAAAATCGCATCGAGGGCCGCCAATTTCACACCCCTGGTATATACTCACGGTGGCCGAGTCGCGGCTGATGAGCCACACGCGACTCTTCGATACCTTTAGTGTGGCTCCGTATGGTCAAAATGGAGAATTAATATAAGAGTTTAATTAAGCAAGATGTAGGAGTTGTCTATATAAAATAAGCTGTCCCCACATTTAATAGAAAATGGATTTAACAGTTTTTTCTCAGCCCTTCGTATACAATCGGCATTAAATGTATAATGAATTATTTATTGTGGGTCCACGCCATATTTTCGTCGTCATTTTTCTATCGTCTCCTTTTTAACGTCCTGTAAGGTATCGTATATCTCTCGAGCATCGAAGCCATTCGTGCCTCCTCTGTTTATATGTTACGCCGCCAGTTTTAAATTTTCTTCGAACATATATTGGGATCCAAGCGTAGGACCTACGGTTGGATCCCAATATATGTTCTTATCGTTTAATTTACGAAAACAAATTGCGAATACAAAAATTTAAATTCGGCATCTAATCCCCCAGCAAAAATTGCCATCTTTCCCGTCGATCGGGGTGAGACGCGACTTTTAATCACGTGACTTAAAATGGCTGAATTGGAGGTAGGTGGAAAGCCAGGTATTCTTTAAAGCAGGGGTTCCCAAAGTTTTGCCTAGGTGGGCGAATTGTAAATTCCAAAATATTTGACGGGCCAAATAAGCGTTATGGAAAAATACGTTCGAATCGATAAAAAGTTACACACGAGGGAAAGATTTGTACTAATTTTATAGCGTAATCGTTCTTTATTTATGACAATAATTACTTTTTATTACAAACTGTTTAAAATAACACATTTCAAAAATAATTAAACAAAAATAACTAAATAATTTCAAATAAAAAAAATAATAAATTCGTCAATCCTAAGTGTGTGACTCGTGCAGTTGTTATTATTTATTTATTTCTAATAATATCGTTGGGCCTTGGTTCTAAGTCGGTTGAAGATATTCTTAACAGTGCTTGTAAAAGTTCATCAGTTAATTTTGATCTCAATTTGGACTTTTAATACTCATGGTTGAGAAAGTCTTTTCACATACTGTATATAAACGCTTCCAAATAGTGAAAACATATTTGGAAGCGCTTGTATTTTTTTAACTGAACAATTTTTAATTATAATATGATAAAATTTAGCACTTATACATGTATTTTTTTAACTGAATAATTTTTAATTATATGATAAAATTTATTTATTTTTTTGTAAAAATGTAAATTATCTCTATGAATTCAAGATTATGGATGATCTGACATGGCGGGCTACATTTCTAGGGCTTGAGGGCCGCATTTTGGGAACACCTGCTTTAAAGTATCCGCTACACATTAAATATATTAATTTTTACTACGCCGATATTATTACGAGGAATAATAATACTCGAAAAAATGACTGTATAATTTTTGATGAAAATTCCAACACTGGCTGGGAATTTTTCGATTTCCCACGCGAGTAATCGATAATCTGATAATAGACATCGTCTGCATTTTCGGCGGGCTGATAGGAGGCTATAATAAACCACTTTCTATCGCCACCTGTTTGAATTCTAACGAACTAGAGGAAAATAAGCTACCTCACTTTAACGTGTTGGTTATAGGCGCTTCTGGCCCGGTCGGAATTTTTAACAATATTTAATCCTGTCGGAACTGAATAGGCCTAAGATGTTTAAGAAGAATACCTTTAGTTGTTTCCTGTTCTTAAATTTTAGAAAAAACATCTCAGTTATCGAAGAAACGTCTTTTGTCGAAAATAGGTTAATTTGTCCGAAATGATTTTTTAAACGGGCACAAAACTTTCGAATGGTTCTACCCGCAGCCGTAGATCTATAATATATGGAATAAAAACAAACTAAACTCGTAGTCCTGTGCCGCCTATAACTGGTAGATAGATAAATGACGCATGCACGGACAAAAAAATCCTCCTACCATAACCATTTAATCCTAGAAAAAAGCTAGTCCACTCTAGTAGAACATCAAACCACACAATAATTAGTAGTCTCTCGAGCGTCACCAACATACTTTTATGCCTTCATTACCCTATACGTCACCATTACATCCTATAAGATTTCTATTAAATCCTCTAAAAAGTAATTTCAATCAAAATTTCTCACCAAAATTCCTTTCAACTAACGGGGAACCAATCGGGATCTAACACAAAAATTACCCAAAGGCGAATGACACCAGTGACAATAATAATAATAATAATAATTGAATTACGCCATACGGACGACGGGAACGGTTTAAAAAAGGAGCACTTAATGACGTCATCAATGACACCAAATTTGACAACCATCCGTATTGTAAAGACAGGGGGGGTTTTAACCCGTATCGACCTCTGACTAAATTGAATTTACGACGATAGACGCTGCAACTCGAAAAGAAATGTTTCCAGAAGCGATTTGGATAAATTATTAAGATATGGTATGGAAATGGGATATCGTAACAGGTGATAGAGCTATATTTATTGTGTTACGTGTTCCCGCGTATCGATTACGCCAAGGTGCGGTGTATATTTCATTCCTCTTCTATTTTACACCGGAAAATTATGAATCTAATTCTTCAAAATTTTATTTTTTTATACCAGAGGGTGTGGAAGTTTTCCAATAACACTACTTAAGGTAAATTAATATCGTGCGATAAATCAATTCCGCCTTACTTATTTGAATAATTTGTATTTTTCTTTTTGCTTCTTCTTAAGAGAAAAATCTAATTCCCGTGTGATCTGTCGGGGAGAAGAGAGAAAAATTCATTACGATACATGATGCCTGAGAGAGCGCTGCAAAACAATACCTCGGGGCTACCGGATTTTGGGTCCTTAACTGTCAGCCTTAACTGATTGTCGAAAAACAGGTGGTGGTCGGTATATAACAAAAGACAATGCTACCTAGGCCATAATCGCTGTTCTTATCCACACAAGTAAACGAATTTCATCGAAAGAATTTCTTGCCATGGGTGTGACTCGACAACTTTCAAAAAATAGAACTTATCATAATAGAAGATCCGTAGGATAGCTTCCAACCCGATTTTTTGACTAACACTCTTTTCATTTGTTTTTGTAGATACATTAAAATGAAGAAAAAAAGCGCTAAGGGGAAGGCGTCTCACGTCTGTTGTCACGTTGATCGGACACTTCCGGTCACCAGATGGCGCTGTTGGGAACCAGACAGGAGGGAGAAGAGGGCTAAAAAACAGTTCATTTCTCGGTTCGTGATGTGCGACGTCGAGAGAAAATGTTAAGGTGTAGCCGCAGGCATTACGAATCTATTCTGACCTTTCAGAATGACCTCATTCGTCGCTTCCACCGGGTCTTTTTTTTTAATTACCCTCCCGGTCACGTGACTGTTCCATCTTATTGGTGGGATCCGAGCCTTCGGGAAGGCGCTCTTTAATTGAAAAATGCGCCAATACTCGTCTGTACTTTATCCACAACTTAGTTGCCGAACCGAATTATTGGTAATGAAAGAAAAAAATGATTAGTCAAGTCCGGTGGCTGAAAGAACAAAAAAAGAACCAATAAAGATGTCTGTATACATAATATAACCTTATCGAATATTAGATAGTCTTTCTATTACAGACGAGACTGCTGATTACAGGGTTTAGGAGTTTCATAAATTATCTGGCAAAACCGCCCGCTCCGCCACCTTCGACCTCAGACACCGAGATGAGGGAGGGGAGGGGTGAAGGGTCACCTAGCAACCACCTGTCGGAAGAGGGGATGACATCTGGAGGGAGATCCACTCTGTTACCACTAGCTCCTCCTCTGTACCAGATGACGTCAACGGGGAAGCTCGTACCAAGAAGGTTTTTAGCCGACCTAACTCGATTGTTAGCGATACTTTGTTTCATTTAAATATAATAGAAGCGGGGGAGGCCAGCGTCCCGTTTCGTGCAGATTCCCGAATAAGAATTGCCAATGAGAGTCATATATGAATCTTATTTAAAAGAAGAAAAGGCATCCGACACAGTCTTAGCAGTAGAGAATTTCAATTGGGGGTGAAGCTCGGATCGAAATTATGCAACTGTAGCTTTTAATACATCAACAATGCTTAAGTTAAACAAGGAAAGATTAGACGTTATATACTCTCTCCCTATTGAAAGTAAATGTGACCTATTCATTCATTACAGACATTAGTGTATAATTATATAAAATTCTGTCTATACAAAATGTTTTCGAATGTCATGATTGCGTCCTTGTATACTTTCTATATGACCTACTATTCAACTGTCAAAAACGCTACATACTATGATGTAAAAAATTAGACAAACTGAAATTAATTACCGATAGCCCCCTACGCTACCCCTGTGACGTCGAAAATGGCCGCTGACGTCACTAATATTCGAAAACTGTGACGAATTGAATATTCGTCTTGTGTCAAGTTGTCAAGTCTCAAGGTTGAGTTTTGATTTGGAAGGGAAAAATTACGCAAACTCTTGGGAGTTTTTTGTAATTTTTTACCAAATCGATTTCTTAATTGGCAAAACAAATAATCGATTGTTTATTGTGTATTTTTTATTGTCGGCAGGGCCGTTTTGTGGCCAATGGAGAACGAAAAACGATGTTATCGTCGGTGGTAAATAAGATTATAGAAAGAGTTGTGTACAGGTAAGTGGACCGATTGGCCGAATAGATGTCATCAATAGTGAAGTGCAGCAAGCCATAACCACAAAGGGTGGGGTTTTTTAAGGAGTCTGCCAGCATGACTGAAGACGTGGTCAACTGCCTGGAACGTTAACTGCGAAATGGGGAAGGCATGCGCAATTTGGTTGATAAATTCTCGTTGGTAACCGCAATGCCGTATGACTGCAACATTTCGACACAAAAATATATTTAAAAGATCTCTTAATAAACGTCCACCGTCATTCCAATTTGGCAAACAGGTTGTTTCTCGACCAAAACCAGCTTACATACAGGAAACAAACTGCAAAAATAATCTATCCCCCCTCGGATCAGTGCACACAGTACTAATAATATGTTTGCGACGACAGCTATAGGAGATCACAAGCAAAAGAAGGGAAAAAACATTCCCAAGAAGGCATCCACGTGCTATTCTTTTTTCTTTCCACGGGCCACTACTAGCATCCCGGATGTCCCTGCCTGGTTAGTAGAGCCTGCAACATGTCGGATAATTAACATTTAATAGGCAAGTTGAGTTGGGTGATCCGCCCTTGAGTAGTTCCCCCATCTTTCCATCCCCGTGTCGTAGAGGTCATCACGTGTCGCCGAACCCTCCCCGGAAGTTGCTCCCTAGTATCCGGACCTTTTATGTCTTTGGACTATTGGCCATTTTGGAAATATTGCCCGACTAGACAATTAAATCCTGTTAGAAAACAAACTCGTTGATAAATTGAAAAATGGCAATAAGAGAATTCAAAAGGGGAATTATAATAACACGTTTCACGTACCGAAACAAGTTAGCATTAGATGTATATCACGTTGTGGCCAGGAAGTCAAGGTGTGTCTTCACTTTAACAAGATCTAACCCTTAAGGGTTCGACTGGTTTCACTAATCGTACCGACCAACAACCACTATCAAAAAATAACAGTTTTCAATTTTCTCCGCTCAAAAGTTTAGTGTTTTTCGAAGTATGTCGACCGCGTGCCTGAAGAATGACGTCAAAGGTGTCAGAGATGGAGGATAGGACAGCGGGAGGCGGACGTGTCACGATTTTCGGCAGTCCTTTACCGATGGTAAACTGTCGACTCCCAAGTCCAGGGTCTCTGACCTGTTTAACTGGCTTCCTATTTTTTTGACACGTGACGCCTAAAAATAAAAGGTCCTAGTGGGCTGATCACCGGAAATAATAGGGATAAATGCGTTTGGACATTGGCAAATCGGCGGCAAATTTCCAATGAATTTTTATTTGTGGATAATGATTGCTATTCTCTCTAACCTTGACGTCAATCTACTTTAAATCAGTTACCCCGACACGTCAAACATGTTCACAATAAGGAAACAGGTAATCAACAGGACTTATGCAACTTGGCCATCGACTTCATCCTTGGTTATACAGGCACCTCTGCAGTGGCACCCGCTAATAACTATTTTCTACTCGGAGATCCGGTTGAGAATAAACCAAATTCACGAAGTCAATTTTGCCAGACGTTTCAATACAAACCCCGCTACGGCACGATAGCGTGACGTCATAGAGGAAGGGCGATGCTTACAAATTTCGGGGGTGGCGGTACACGGGGGGCATTGACCCACCAATCCCTTAAATGTCCTCGGGGAAAAGGGCTTACCTTCCAAGGACGAACGAACTGCCAGTCATGAGTTTTGTTCCTTTTCTCCAACTTTTTTCTTTTTCGGGGGAGATAAACCGAGCGTAAAATATAAGCTTACTAATTGATGTAAGGACATTTCTGTACATCACTTAAGGGGTACGGGTCGTTAACTGCACCTGAAATGATCGGTGAAACGTGGAAATGTTGTTTGTTGGCTGTCGGTTTTCCCCTCCGTCCCAGAGAAAGTTAACCTGTAGAAATAAACACTTAACGATTTTTAATTAAAGGGGCCAAAGATGCAGAAAAGACCAGGAAGCCGAGTCAGTTAGAGTCACGTGACACACGGATGGGCGATTAGGGACAGGTCAGAGGTTAAAGCGGCATCCATTAAGACGGTTTAACCTCAACATGTGCCCAGTAATTCGCAATTCGTAGAAACCCATCATTTTGTCTCCAATTTACATCTGGTGGGGTAGACGATATACGACTAAGCTATCTAGGCGAGTTCATTTTAAACGTCGACGGTGGAAAAACAATTTACCAGACGTAATCAAAATGGCGCCGACTGGGTGCGTCCATCTTTATATTATGTTTTCGTCTGTCCGATGGCAAACGGGAATAATTGGCCAAAACCAACGACTCTGGAGAAACGGCGATCAAAATAGAAACTTAAACTCTTCTTACTGACATTTTTCGGCTGGGATAAGATCCGCTTTTACTTGTAGCGTAAGAAAAAAACGCAAATTCCGGCGGCCAAACCAAAGACAGAATCCGAGCGAGAACCAATAATAATAACAGACGTAGCCATGTTAAATCTCGGAGGTAGATGTTAAACTGGTGTAGGTATACAAGCCATAACGAAAAAATCCGAAAATAGGAGGTTTTGTTTTCTATTAGAGGCCTCTAACCACGGGTCCGGTACCATCTTGCCCTATGTAATTGCCACGATGTAATTAAAGAGCGGCAGAGCGACGACAGCGCCGCGCTCCGTGACGCGAAGGCGGCGGCTGCGAGGTGCAAATGAACGTTAATACCATATTGGACGGGCCGGGGGTGTCGTGGAACGTGGCGCAACCCCGGACAGTCCTGCCGGAACTGGCTACTCCCTCCCGCTAGTATGGAGTCATAACCCTTCTTTCTTTTTCTGCTGTTGTTTGCGCCTAGAATCAATTTGCCGCCATCGAAAATCTTGCGATTTTTTCTTCGGCGGGCAATTAATTTCTTGATGGATTAATATTCAAATTAAATTATTATCCGTCCCCCTTAATTATAGGCCAGCCTGGTCGGGTGTTTCGTTTTATATGACGATTGCCGTTCGCTGACTACAGTCCACCACACCCGCTATCAAATGGTAATAACGACAGGATGGGTCCGCTAGGTGTTGCTGGCCGACAGCGATGGAATCAAACGCTATACATATGGATGTAGTGGCCAATGAGCGGATGGGTAATTGATGGGGTCACGCTTTGGGACGCCACGTGCAGGGTCAACGGGGTGACGGGTGGAGAAAATTACCGGCCACAAAGGGTGGAGGTTCCGGCAAAGCGTGGACGTGAGAATAGATTCCTCCCTTTTGCCTTATTTAGGTTTGGGAGCCGTGTTAACGTCCCTTGGGAGAGCTTTATCGGATCGTCGATAATTTCACAAGATTTTTAATGGCAAAGCTAATCTAAGAAACTCTCGCTACTCAAAGCTAATTTAATTTATCCCATTCCACACTTTTAGCGGTCTACTTTTACTAAACTCTGGCCACTAATAGTTATTCCTCTCGGCCGGTCGCCATTTGCATAAATTTAGTATATTTTATGCTGATTAATATTTATACAAATATTTATTCCGAGTGACTTTTTTAAATTTGGAATATTAGCATTTCGTATCGGACAAAAAAGCTGCGGCTGGTATTTACTGTATAAAGGGCGTTTGAATCGTCGGGTATATTGGCAGAGGGGCGAACTTTGGCACGTGACACAAATCCTAATTACATACAAATACGGGTCGATTTTAAATTCGCATTTTTTAAGGTCTATAAGTTACGCCGAGTAAACACTGGTAAGCGGAGGAGTTTAGAAAAACATTTAGGGAGAAATATTTAATAGTCCAGATGGTTTCGCGACCTCTGACACCGAGAGGGTGTAGCGTAATGAAGCCGATAAGCGACACATAAATTGTGTCCACCCTCGGTAAGAATAGGTCAACCACCCAGAGAAACAAATTAATTTTTTCCCGAATTTTCTTTATTTTAAAGCGTGTAAATAAAAGACTCATGAATATAGGGTCGTGTCAGATGGTCATCGCACCGAATATACGATCTATGGGTTCTTCCTCTCCTCCACTCCTGGATCACCTGATGTGACGTCAGCCGAGAGAGACAGTAAAGGGTTCGGAGGTCAACAGATGGAAGTTCCGATCGTTCATTCTTACAACGGCGCTCCTTCCTCGTCTATCACGCTTTCGCGTGATATCTTCGTGACGAAGCTAAGTAAGTTAGCGTACCGTATAACTAGTAACAGTTAATGGAGCTGAGGTTATCAAGTCCGCCGAGTAATGAAGACAGGTGTGTCCCCAAAATTCTGTCTTTATTCCAAGAACAAGTACAAAAACCGCCCACCCCCGTGTTTATTTAGGTGTGTCACCACGCGCTACATTTAATGGTGGCTTATGTCACGACGAGCAATAAGACACCGTGTGCCAGACTCCAATACGCATGCGCCCTGATACCCGAGAGACATTCCGAAGATTCTACCGAAAACAATCTTCTAAGTTCCATAATTATCCCGGTATCAGATGTAAGCGACATTCGAGGCTAAAAGAAAAATCTGTTGCGCACACGTTCGGCTAGGAAACAGTTAAAACTCCAGATACAAACGCACTCTTATCCGAGGTGAGCGAGAGAGGAACAAGCGCCTCCTTACGTCGGCATAACAGATCATTACTTATGATAATTCCTATAGCCGCAAATCAGTCGTTAAACGCGTAACGAGCGTTTCTCCGAACCCCTTGTTCTCGTATCCGGGCGTGAACTCCGAGCCGATTACTTTAAAAAAAATAAAATATGGCATAAATCGTAACAAGATTCAAAAAGGAGGAAAACCGAAAGAGGAGCCAACTTCCTAACAGGAAATTATGTGTAGCACCAACGCCACCAGCCAATAACTTGTGGGTCAAGGTTTATCCCCTTATCAACTAGATAAGACAAGGAAAATCGTGGAAAGAAAAACGTTTCAATCAAACAAGCGATTCAAATGTCTAATATAATCAACACTCGCCGATAAAGTAAAATAAAAAGAATCTGCTTATGACTTGTATAGACACTAATAGGTTGGAAGAAACATCCTGGTAATAGTCGAACCAAACAGAAAAAATATTTAATTAAATACGAGCATTTTCTCCGTCCATATAGGCTACATTTTTTATACACGAAGGTAAAGCCAGTAGGAAACGTATGTCGTGCGTCCACTCCGATTGTGCCTGTGTAAACAGTCAATATTCATCCCAATACTTTGTTCTCCGAAGTTAGCAGAAATTTGCCGACCCTTGTGTACGTAATTACAGGACAAACACGAAGAACTCGTAGACAAATAGTGTTTTTGTCGAAGGACGAAAACTCACCTATTGTCGAGGCTGGCTGTGCAAATATATATGGCCCCTCCCATCGGTCTTCGCTCATTTCCTGTCCGCGACTCTAGCTTAATAAATTTTTCGCCATTGATCTACCGGGTTAAGAAAGCCTAACAGCGATTAAAAAATAAATAAAACAAAATTTGTTATTTATTCTTTTTGGGGAGTCGAAACCACGTACGGGTTATATTAATTCCAGATAAAATGTTTATCTATAAATTGGCGAGTCGAAGGCGAACCTGGAGAAGAAAATGAGAAAGAAGCGTTGAAAGGAACCTTTAAGTCGTTAATTAGCGAGTTAGCGGTAACTTATTAATTACTTAGTCAAAGAATATTTTGATTTTGGCATAGGCCAGCATTACGCTGGAGGATCGATTAGAAATTGTTTTTAAACACCAGTCTATAATTAGTGGCATCCAGGTGTCGGACTATCTCGCTTCCACCCTGTCTGGCGGAAACACAGTATCGCTTTAGAAACACTAAGTAATGATTTCTAATTAAAACATCAGTAATTAACAAGCGAGCCGATGCAGGTAGGTTTTTATCCGACCCGACTGATCCGGAAGTCGCGACTTCCTGGTCCGTCCCGACTAATTGCCAACCCAAAAACTTGGTTAATAATCGACACTATAAAACAATCGCTAATTATTAGTTGTGCCGAACACTTTGGACTGGCCAGCCATAGCGACTAGATTTTCAGTAGGTCTGTTCTTAGTTGCCGGCTTAAGAAAACGAATAAAAATTTCCGAGACAGACAAGTGGGTTTTATCGCAGTTTCGAGACGGCATTAATTGTATCGCAAAACCCACCAGAAAAATATGGATGTGGTAAAAACAAGACCAGCTACCTAATTAACGACCTGTCTATCTGAGACGTGTGAAAACAATGGGAGTGAAGTGAGGCGGTTATAATTAAAGCCCAACTCACCCAGACACCAATTAACTTTGTCGTAATAACATCTCGCCATTGGAATCGCGTTTAGAAACATGCCAAGCGCTTCAATTCGTGAAGATCCGCCGCGATGAAGGCGCAGATTGAGTTATTATACCCTCAGAAGTTAATTTATCCCTACCACTCGTACGTCTTAATGATAATTTTGTTTCTTAATATAAAACGGTTGAGGAGGTCGACCCGGATCCAAACGTGTCTGTTCGAACTCGAAAAGGGGGAGAAAGGCTAAAAAAAGTTGGACAGAAGAGATGGGGAAGAAAGAATAATGATGGAGAAGGAGATAAGTCTAACGATACAAGAGTCGGACGAAATCTGCCCCGGCGAGGGAGCTGATGTGTCGGACCATCACGACCAGAGTGTAAATGACCTGACTCGGAATACAGCATTTCCGCCAGACACGATTAAGCCTAAATATGGCCACCATAAAAAAATATCTGGAACCGTCCACACAACGCTGCTTACATTGTCCTCCTCAACAACCATCCGCCTCGATTGTATCGACTCCATAGGATAGAAATTTACGCCAGGGTGCCGCGTCCGAGTCGCTTATGAAAGAACATCATCTCCCTGGCAAAAACTCGCGGGGAGACAACGAGAAGATTTACGTTCCGCGTCGTACACTGATTTTTTTTTCTTGGGGAAATTTTCGGTCGGTGATTCTTAAAAAGATGCTACTTAGGAAAAGAACCCGGAAGTATCCGCCATAATTAACGTCAATTATCCGACAACGATATCGGATAATGTGTTTGGCATTGCCTACCATAAAAGAAGACAAATAAATATTCTTTATAAAAAATTCTGCGTAAAGTCGCTTTCCATCTGCCGAGAGGAAAAACGCTTCCGAATTTCAATTCCCTTTGGAAACGTCCACCAACTTTAAAGTATCGCCTTAATAGTTCGCTGGTGGCCAACACCGAGATAAAAAAGCTCTTCGCACATCTTCGAGAGTTGTAAAGCAGTTTTACTCGACTCTACTACCACGGCCATCGATTCTTTTTTTAATAAGGCCTCTACTTTAAATGTTATTTACCAGAAATAATTTCGAGTTTTTTTCCGCGGGGTGGCGCATCCGCGGCCAGAAGAACCAGTTCTGTAGCTGGAATAAGCAGAATTGTGGATACGCTCGGGTAAATGTAACCATTCAAAGTCTACCGGATAATTTAGAGCGCAAAAATTTTATCTCCGATAAAGATCTAGACTAGCGGTGTTCGGACGCTATCAATGACACCGAAAAAAAAGGACGCAGTTGGGTTCGCAGCCAAACATTTATCAACTTTATAACACAAAAGAAATGGGTCGGTTTACTTAATGGAATGATATTTTCTAAAGTTCTTTTACAGACTTAATAGCGGCACGCTGCGTATAACAGTACCACATTAGGTGCAATATCAATGACAATAAGAAAAAAAATCGTCGTAATTCACTTAACCGAACATCATTTTTCATTTGGCTCTATCATTTGTATTGTTTGGCAACGGGGTTGTGGGTTATTGACCCACCGGCTTTCCATCTTTAGCATCGACTCGTTTCAGATCCGTATCTTTTGTCACAAATTTGTTTGCGTCTTTCACCGTTGACAGCGGATTGACGAGTTATTGTTACCCGCCGTTATGTCACCTAACAAATTTCTCGATACGTACACACCGTGGCCAATTTTCGCCCGGTCTCTATGACAACCGATAATTACTAGTTTCGAGACACGCGACCGGTGTTGACGTCACCAGCGCCTCTCGTATGGCGGTTTCGTTTCACCCGCGTGACGTCAGAAGTTTGGTGTCTTATTTTGACTGACAAATTAAAATCGCTAATGTTTGTCCAAACCGACACAACCGGCCGACGTTTTCGGACGAGACCTGGTAGCGGATAATACTTAGTATGGTTTGTAAACGGAAATTTCCGTACCAGTCGGGTTAGGTGTTAACGGTAGAAGGTAATAATATATTGGAACCGCGGTTTTAAACTTTATTGGATGGCCAAAGAAGGGATAGAAGAAAAATGTCGGTTAGCGAGTTTCACCGGGGAACATTATACTTTATCAAACAGTCCGTTACTTGGAAAGTTTTCGGTAAGAAATCTTGGGCAGCGCGAAAGTTGATCGGTATGTCTTTCCAGGCTGGTCGTCCAACCCGCTGAGATGAGTGATGGCTGGTGGCCACACGGTGAAGCTATGAAAAACGGTGCTGTCTCCGACAGATGGTCTAACACTCATCTCGCTCGCATTCACCTTCTTAATTCTTTTTCGGATACTGTTCTAAGTGGCTGTCAGATCCTTTTTCAAATCGATACAGTTATATAAAAGCTGTAATTTGAAAGAATCCGTTGGAAAAATCTCCCGAAATTCACGCTTTAAAGAATGCACCAACTCAGCGTGTAGCTTTGTTCCATGTCATTTCTTCGCCTCGGGCCGCTGGCGAGGTCGAAGAGAAACACGAGTGCTTGTCACCCTTCAACCAGGATTTACGAAATCAAGGACGTAAAATTAAGGAATAAATTAATTTTTTAATTTTCTAACGATAATTTGAATAGTCCATGTCTGAGAAAGTGTTTTTTTTCTTACTCTAAGTGTTTCCGGTGTCCCTAATGACTCCCTTCTCTCCAGGTTAGTGACACCCGCCCTTACCTTTGGTTCGGAAACTCTAGTCGAATCTTAACAACCTCTTTCGAGTAAAATAGGTTTCCATGTTGGTTTTTCCGGCTGGCCAGCTTATTAATTAAGCGATTAAACAGGAGAATTATTCGGGAATGTGTTTTTTCCGAGATTAATTTCGCTTTTTTGTGCAACAAAATGTTCTTGTAATTGATCCTATATAAAGTAGACGACATTAGGTCTGCTGTAAACAATAGCTCGTAATGACCAGTTTCCTGTGTTCTATCTAGTTAGTTTTTTTTTTATATAACATATGGATTATAGGAAGTCAACAAACAGCCACCATTAACTTACCTATTAATGCAAAACGAAATGTTTCCCAGAAACAGCGTTTTAAATATTATCGGTATGTAAAAGTTTCATAAAAAAAGAATCAACTCTGCGCACTTTGATCTTTATTCAATCACAATTCAGGAAGTCGAGTTAGTGAACAATTATGACATAAGGGTGGTAAAAAAAAATTAAGAGTGCGTCGAAGGTGACGTCTAAGTATTGCTTAGAATACGAAAAAAAAAATACATAACGAGCCCGAAGAACATAAGAAACAGTACAAATCAGCCATTCTTTTTTAAGGTAGTGAAGGCAGACGGAAGGAGATTGGGGGGTGGAGGGTGAGGGAACAGAAGAAAAAAAGAATCGACGTACGAAAAAAATCTACTAATGTGATTTTTATGACAGGGCGTAGTGGTGTTCGATAGTTTCCGTTATCTTCGACACAGCCATAAAGCTCCGTTTCTCTTCAACCACTTTAAGCCTTTAAGACAGAATCCACTTTTTCGTGCTGATTCCCGAGGACACTTTGGCTTCCTGTGATGGAATAGAAAGAAAATTGTATCAAATAGACATAGAATAAAACCTCTAACGCTTTACTTTTCTACATAATCGACTACCTCCGCCACTATTCACCGGCTACAATAGCCGGTTCCGGACATAGCCAGGGATATCCTTTACCTATTCACTCATTATGGCGCCATCGAAGGTCAAGTTTCGATATAAATATATAAAAATTCCACATACATAATAGCGAAACTCGACCAAATGGCTAAATAACGCCCGAGTAACAAAGTATGGCGCGGAAAAAACACCGAATTCCTAACTCAGATCGAATTGTAATCTATAAGTCACAGAAGAGTGATCTTAGATATTCTCTGTTTATAGAAATTCAATAATTTGCTGGCGATAAACTCCTATATCGATAGTCCTATTATGTAGGCTACATTAACTCCGCTTCTGTATCGGAACAAAAATGTTTGCCTTTTAGACGGCCAAATACCTTTTTACGCCAGAACCTGTAGATTTTTAAGTTAGGGCCAGGTGCGCCTAAAAATACGCTAAACCGCCACCTTTTTTTCCTTTATTTCGCGGTGTATCCCCATCGACAAATTTACAGATAGGCCATACCGGCCCTACTTCCTTTCAAAGTGTTTCCACCTTAAAAAATTCGGATTTTGTTTATTAACGCGTGGCAAATTAAAAAAAAAAAATCGCGTATATAAGTGAATGCCAGGCATTGGATAAAATACTAGATTAATGACCAACACCGACACTAGGGCGTCTATAAATTCTACGCGGTTATAGCCCGACGGCTTTTTAAAACGCGTGCCCTTTTAACTTTTACTAAACGGATTTAAAGATTAACTAAGTTGGTTAATAAAAAATTAAAAATCGCGTATATAAGTGAATGCCAGGCATTGGATAAAATACTAGATTAATGACCAACACCGATACTAGGGCGTCTATAAATTCTACGCGGTTATAGCCCGACGGCTTAAAACGCGTGCCCTTTTAACTTTTACTAAACGGATTTAAAGATTAACTAAGTTGGTTAACAGCTCGGAAATTAAATTTAAAGGTAGGAAATTCGCTCCGTCTCGGCAGTTTATCGAAAAATAGATAAAAATCTTAAAGTGGCCAGATGTTTTTATCCTAGTTTCTTTTTTAATTTAATGCGCTATAAACGGGTGGAATCCGCGTAATTAAGAGCGTGGCGGTCACCATCGGTAAGGAAAAAAATCAATTGGACGGACTCGGGAATAGACATAAACCAGATGCTAAACTCGTACAGGCCTGGGATTTAATTCGATCCCTTAGAAAGGAATATTGTTTCTTACATAAAGAAGTGTCCTAAATAAAATTTTAGGAAATACGTAAGGGGAAAATTTTCCGAATCGTTTTATATAGAATCTTTATATTAGCCAAACACAAATCGTGACACAAAACACATTTTCAGTCCACTTCTGTAATCCGTAAATTAAAATTTAATAATATCTTTGGTGTCCGCCTTATTCTAAACCGTACAAATAGTTAGCCATCTATAAATATAATTCGTTTTCCCATGGAAAACGTGGAAAATTTTAAAACAGCGAATCTGTTAAGGCACCGATATTAACGAAAAAATGTCAGTCGGCGGGTGTTAACTGGAAAAAATCCAAAGCTGGACGGCGTAACGGTTTCTAAAATAAGTTTAGATGGGTTAAAACACATCTTATAGGCGTTACGTATTTAAAAGGAAAAGCGAATTTTAAGTGTTTGGTAAATAATTTTCCGAGTCCAGCCATTTAAGGCCTAGAGTGGAGTGGAGAAGGTAAGAGTAACGCTTAAATGGTAAACTATGTCGGAGAAAATTTCGATGTTTGTCGATAATAGTGGCCGCGCTAATAAAAATTGGAGTGGAAGAGCGCCGTATTAAAGCGTTACGGAGGGTATTGGCGGCCTAAGAAACGCTTAAAATAAAGCGGCAATGAGGTTAGCTAGGGCGTTAAGTCGTACCAGGCAAAAAGTGGTAGTTGGGGCGACTAAAGAGCGCCAATATTAGGGCCGGATAATGCCTCGATGGGATGCTATAAGCGATGAATGTAATGGAGGCGGCAAATCCAGTTCTAAAAAAGCATCTAGCTACTAATCTCTAATATAGTAGGTTTAAGCGCGCAGTTAGCCATTGTTAATTTTCGCTTTAAATCTATACTTCCAACATTGTCTGTAACACCAAATACTATCTTCTATAGAATGGGGATAATCCGCGTCCCATCTATTGTAGCGGAGTCGAATCTTCCCCCCGTCTAAGCCGAGCACAATGCCGGGATTACCAGGTAACTAATAATTAGAAGCGAGTTACGTATCATCGGAAGACGGGCTGGATGTTTGTCAAAAATCCGTATTCGTTTTTACTGACTAGGTCCCGATAGGTGACTACGACAGATAGGGCGATAACCACACTCGATTCCCATCGACGATAAGACGCGGTCGCGTGCCATTCCATCATTAACTGTATTGTTTAATGGTCCTCCTCCGACAGCGATTTACGGATTGATTAAAATTAAAACGACTGGCTAATACGGCCCGGCCAACTTTTGGCGGGACATCCACCTTCCTTCCATCGTACGCCCACGGTGGTTGGATGAAAACTTCCGACGGAATGGCCTATAATTTGGATCCCTTCCGGAAACCGCCATAGGCCGCACCGATAGTAGACTGATTCGGCCTGCGGAAAGGCCTTCCCGGAAACGAGAAAGGTGGAAAGGGCCCCGAGCCCGGCCGACGAAGGCGAATCTAGGCCGTAGCGCTTTAGCGGGTCCGCCCAATTCGGAACCTTTGGTGGCGCGGGTTGGCCCCATATCCGCCAGTCGAGCCATACCAGCCGAGAAATTTAAGCGTCGCGGCTGGATTTAAAGTCGGCCAAACGCGCGTTCGCACGACCTTCGAAAAGGGTCGGGGCGGAGAAAGGACGTGGAAGACACGGTGTAAGTGGGTGTCAGACAGCCTACGGTTCGACAAACTCCCGTCGACCCGTAACTCTTTACCCTATATAGCTAAGCCAGTGGTATTTTTAAAAACCTAGTAAATATTTGGGTGGGACAGCGCCGATATTCGGAGCGTTTCCCAGCCATCTAAGCGGGGAAAGTGGCGCCCTAGCCTAGCCGGGGCTACGGTTTACGTCTGCATTTCTGTTCCATTTATTTTGTGGTATAAGGATTTTTGTCGAGTATCCGGGAAACGGTAGACGGCGGAATTATAATAGAGGATGGGTGGATGTCATCTACCGAGCACGGTTCACGAGTCGCGCGTGCCACCAACACGCCCGTTCTCTATCGTCCGTCGATTCCGGGACCCGCGGGTAAAGGTAGAGACGGAGAACGAATAAATCAGTCCGCCCGGAAATCGGAAAGGTCGACTAATCGGGCGGAAACTCCCTTGGAGTGCAGGGCCACCGAAAAGCCCTGGCTGGCGCTTTAATTACCAGTTTAGGATAGGGATAAATATTTTCGACAGACGAAAAACATCTGGTGGGATGGGTCGACCTCTGGCGGCGCATCGATAATTTGTCGGATAATCTGGTGGCGGAGTAAATTTACCGTGACACAATTAATCTAGGCGGAAGAGAGTACGAAAGTAATTCGATTATTGTCCCGCAGTCGACCGATGGACCGGGCAAAAAAAGTTATCCTTCGCCAGAAGGGCGCGGACCTCCTTGGGCTGACGGCTGGACCGTCATCCTAATTAAACCGACAGTCCGGTCGTATTCGACGACCCCCGACACCGCCCCCGCGGTGGCTAATTTCGGCCTCACGCCCGCTAAGGGTCGGGGGCAGCCTGGTAAATGGTGACCGTCATCCACCCGAAACTCGGTCTTTCTTTTCCTTTAACTGGCCACTAAAAACTAAATCTCTGCTGGAAGACGACCACTTCTGCCTGGAACAGTTCGTATTTGATTAGGTTCCCTGTCTAATCCTATCGAACAACCAGCGACTAATAAATAAATAAAAGGCTTGGCTTAATAGTCGCCGATCCCGGATTAAATTCTTCTAATAACCGATTTAAGTTGGGCATGTAGCCCTGTAAACTTTATTTACGGAGGAGTAGACTCGATTAAGAGCGCTCGCCTACTTAAAATTCGTTGTTTGGACCAAAACCGTTCACGGTCGAAAGAGTGATTGAAAACGGAATGGACATCACGCGGAGAGCTTGAAAGAAGACCTAACCCTGTTCCAGCGTGGGGCAGTAGATGACCCCCGAAGGTCACCACTCCCAGGTTGTTTTCCACCACGCTCGGTACCCGAGACCGGGAAGGGAGGCGCTGTCACAGTTGGCGGATTTGCTAGGAATTTTCTCTTTCGATTTAATTAGAGAATAAATCTGTCGACGGAAGGCGGAGGTTTTCCTCGGTCCGTATTAATAAATACTTTCCGCCTCGGAACAGTAGTAAAACCAAGAATTTTCCAACTTTTACTGTAAGCGGACTCCAGTTTTAACCGTCCAAACACCGCGTCGGGGTGTAGTATCGTCCCCGCTATAATCCTCCATTAGACGTAGCGGGGGAAAAAAACTTTAATTAAGGGCCTACTCCGACCGGGTTAAAGTTCGACCTTAGTAGCCCGGCTTATCGCTCCGCGGTTATTAAGCCCAATCCGCCATAAATTACGGATTAAACGGGGTTAGTTGGCCCCCAACCAAATTTTTTCGCTATAGAATGCGATAAAAAAAAGGCGTTTTCTTTCGGGTTCCGGATGAATCGGTGGCAAAAATTCGCCGGTGGAAAGATGAGAGAAGACTGAAATCTTCGAATGGAAACGAAAACGTAAATATGGAGTTTACCGCGGTGAAACTGAGGTTATGTATCGCCTTACGTTTACATTGTTTATCAATCGAAGGAAAAAAATTCACTCACCTTCACTCGGAACGTGTCTCGAAGAGAAAAAACACTTCCTTGTACCGAATCAAACTCTGACAGCGATTCTGAAAGAAACGAAAGATAAAATAACATAAATGACAGTAACGTCCAAACGAGTCGTGTAATTAGTGTTGTATTAACTTACCTATATATTTTTTGCCGGCTCCGTGTCTGTCCGCTGCGGGAAAAGTAAACAACTCCCAGTATAAATTGTCGTCGCAGTAATTGGCACCCGATGAATTTCATCGAAATAATGCCAAATTATTAAACTCGCGACGCCGTGGCATTTTTACACCTGGCGTCGGAACAAACTGGGTTTTGTGTGCTCAGCTTGGTGATGGCTGGGCAGACGTGGAACGCGACCGTGCCGACTGTTCCGGAAAGCCACCAAAACCCAGAAAATTAGGAATTTCTGGAATTCCTTTCCCGGCCCATTAATCCCTCTTAAGACAGACCCGACTGGCGCGATACAATTCGGACGTTTTCTAGCCGAACATTTATTTTCTAGTAACGGGACGCGGCGCGACTCTTTGTGTATAAAAATAAACTTTAGCGCCGCCGATCGATACGCGAGTGATAAAAATGAAAATGATTCAATAATACGACACAGTTTTACGTTCTTGGACCATTTATTTGCATTGGTTTTTTTCCAGACAGAAAACTGCCTAGAGGACAATAACCAAGGGGTGCATTTATATACAGATGGATAGAACCATATACGAGACTGTCCCATAGAGACCGCAGTCTACGGTGCCCACACTCGCGCTTCTGTATACACTAACATCCCCGGGGATGGCTTCGTTTATCCCGAGCTACGGCAATTTTAATAAGTCCAGCCGACGTATTTACAAAAAGAAAGTTCGGTGGTGGAGAAGAAACGGGGGAAACACGCCCACCGGGGAACGTCTGGCTCCGCGTTCCCGTAACATTCCTGGAATTTTTGGACCAAACAAAGGTTTAAAAGGGGTTTAAAAAAAGCGACGAGCGTGGCCAGCCGACTGCGGTCACGGGCCAGTGTGCTCAATGGTGCATTCAACGGATGCATCTGACAACTCTAGTCCTTCATCGGCCAGCGATATAGATATCAGTGTTAGTAGAGGTACGGCTGGCCTAGGAGGTGGGGCGGGGTGTTTTACAGACGAACTAATGAGGTAGGGGGACGTCCGGAGTAGTTTAAATGTAAATTTGGTAGGGGATTCTTCCCCCGGGCCTGGTGCAAACCAGTCGCTGCACAATCGAGCGGTCAGTGAAAAATCTGCGTGTTATCAGATCGGAGTTATCAGACACACCCCGAGAATGTGTAACAAATGAAAGTGGAAAGGGGAAACATCCCCCAATTGGTTATTCCGTCCGTCTTTTTCTTACATAATAGCAAAAAAACATGGATAAAGTAAGTTTGGCGGTCGTTAATACAACAAAAAGTCGGTAGATGTTGGCTTGGGTCGGAGACACGGCCAAGTCTGTTATATACACGTGTCCGGTGGAGACGAGCCAAGCGACGACTTACATGTGGCTGAGAGGCATGGTGCCCGGTCCGACCGCGTCCGGATAGTGAGAAGCGGCCATCTGGAGTCTGGATTGGTCGCCCGCGTCACTGGGCAGATACATGCTGATCATGTCGCGCAGTTCCGTGGTGCAACCGTGGCGTCGTCCCGGGCTGACGGACGATTGCTCGGACTTGACGGCGGCCGACATCTGAGCCACGTTGCTGCCGCCGTAGGCGTTCATGCTGTAGCTAGCACCGCCGTTCACGTAAGGCATGGACATGGTAGAGCCTGTGGTCATGGGGGTGGACATCTGCGCTGCCGCGCCGCTCAGGTCGTAGCGGCCGTACAGCCTGCCGTGGGGGTGGACATCTGCGCTGCCGCGCCGCTCAGGTCGTAGCGTCCGTACAGCCCGCCGTTGGCGGCCATCTGGGATCCGTATCCGGTCGCGGCGGCGTGTTGCTGGTAGGCGTCGTGCATGACGGCGGGGTATCCGTTGGGCATGTAGCCGTTGACGGCGTACATCTCTCTGCCTACCTGTTGCACGGCGGCCGCTGCCACCGGTCCTCGAGTGTCGGCCGGCAACAGGCCACCGGCCAGAGGGTACTTCTCCTTCTTGATCAGCGTCTTCGTCTTCCTTCTGGGCCGGTACTTGTAGTCGGGGTGCTCCTTCATGTGCACGGCCCTCAGTCGCTTGGCCTCGTCGATGAACGGTCTCTTCTCCGCCTCCGACAGCAGTTTCCACTCCGCTCCCAACCTTTTGCTGATCTCCGAGTTGTGCATCTTGGGGTTTTCCTGGGCCATTTTCCTCCTCTGGCCGCGCGACCACACCATGAAGGCGTTCATGGGCCTCTTGACCCGGTCGTTATCTTTCTTGTTGTTGCTGTTGTTGGCCGCACCTACGCTGCTAGGGCCCGTGTTCGGGGGCCTGGGTGCACTCTGTCCTTGTTGCATGGGTGGACTGGGCGTTGTCACTACACACATTTGGTTGGCGTGAGGATGATGGGCCAGAAGTTTCGGTTCTGTGTCCAGACTGTTGCTAGCCACGTGCATGCCGTAAGGGTACGGCGTGTAGTCCCTATCCATGGCTGGTTCACTCGGGGCCGTGGGGCTGGCAGCTGACAATGGGGACAGGCTGCACAGCTGGCACGGGCAGCTGCTGTTAGGCCGAATGTTGATATCGTTCACGTCCACTTTAAACACACTACACGTACTTTGACAGTGGAGAATCGGTGCACAGTCGCTGGTTTAGAACATAGCGCTTCACCATCAATGTCCAGCGTCCTCGTCTGCCAGCAGCTAGTTCCTCTATGGCCGGACTCCCCGTGCCAAGCGCGTGCTATTGATTGACGGCCTAGTCGGGCTCAGCCAATGGCAGCGCCGTGTGGCCAGGCGGTCGCGCCACCTCTATTGGTCGACTGCCAGTGGGAGTGCCAAACCGGAACCGCGGTTACGGTTGAAGTAGGATGGTCCAGAGAACGGGAGGGGGTTCGCTTCCTCGCTCGTTCCTCCCCCATTCTTTCTCCTATGCGCTTCCAATCCAGGTGGCGTTGTTGACGTGTAATAGCAGGATGTTGATGCCTCGTCTCCCTCTTTACCGACTGGCGGCCGAATTTATAGACATCCGATCTATAATGAATTAATTAAACACTTTCGCATATTCTCTCGATAATTAACATCTTAATTAAGGAAGAAAAAAGACCAGAGGAGCGAAATGGCCTAGACACATGCGATTGACGAGACGACGACTACGGTTGGCGGATTACGGAGCAAACAATCTGGAGCTGGCCAGGTTGTCCGCTGTCACGTCGTCACCATTAACGCAGTTAGTAGCGAATTCCTGGATGGGTAGAGTTAGCCCAGCACACAAAAGACGGAAAGTAATAATACCCGGACCGGCTAATAGTTAGTTTAAGCATTTAATAACCGCGATGAGGACGGTGCGCGTTATTAGACGAGTGTGCAGCAATTTTCCCGTGCCTTATTTTGAATTCCCAGAGCGCATAAAGCGAAAGACCGCCACGAGAAAACACCAGCGTATTGTCAGCAGAAGAAAGAAGTTGACAGCCAGGTGTAGGACAACTTAGCGCTGCGACCAGTCTCATGTGAATGTCCACAAGCCGGGGAAGGGAGGAATAGAGGGTCCCATCAATTGTTCCCATAACAATAGCCGTGGGGATGGACGGCCTCAAAGTCCCAGCAGTTTGATTGAAAATACTCGGATATTATATATTTATAAACGCGTACACACGAGTTGTTATATTAATAGTTGGTCAGAATCGCGCGACTTACGGGTTAATTAAAAAGGGTGTCGGTAAAGGTGGTTGGGAACAAAGTGGAAAAGTAGGCGCGGGAGTGTGGGAATGGATCTGAGAATACAATAGGTGCGCTCCGGTTTCGCTCCTGTGCTGAGAAGTCTCGAGTAGACTCGGCATTTCTAGCTTACAGTTAACAAGGTCTTCCAGATCGAAATCGTTTGGAAGGTGACAATTAGCGACTGCAGAATAAAATGGACAGGTCGCTCTAGATGTAAAAAAAGAGTGGAAAAATCCTTCCGAGTTCTTTAGCCACTTTCTCAACAGGTTGTGTTTTCAATTCGTTAACAATGTCTCGCTGCCTTTCCATTCAAACGTTTTGTTCGAGCTTTGATATCGTTGTTACAAAGGTTCTTTCAGAACACTCGCGACAACTTAAATCGCCAATGTGGACAATACCGATTGTCGTTGTATGGGGATACTTCGGAACGTGTGAACGAGCAATAGTACACAACCACTTCTCATCTATGCAACTCGACAAGGCCTATCAATGGACTCACCCCATAGTGTGAAACAAGCTTTTAGTAAATAGGCAATTTCGAGCTGGTATTACGCACTCGACGCCTTCAATCCTGTAAAAGAGGATTCACTGCTCTGCATCACCGTTAAGTGGCTAATTTCCCACTTTATTCTTTTTCTTTACTTTTTTAAGGGATAACATAACTATTAGCTCGTTCTTTGCCCCCATTTTTCGACTCGTGACTTTGCAGGTCGGCCGAAAAATTACCAGCAAATAAGATTTTCAAATTAAGAGTCGAAGCGACATACACCAAGAATAATAATAAAACTTTTTATTTAAGAATATTTATTAGACAATAGAAGCCATTAATTTCTCGCTCGAATGCCATGGACGAGTCGCCAATGCCTACTCAAACCACAAGTGGTGCTTTAACCCCACACCTGTTCTTAGAGAGCCACCGCTGCCAGCGCTGGCATTGTTTTAATGGCTCGTCCCTTGGAGTGCCCGATTCCTCTTCTATTTACCTCCTCATCCACTCGACCGAGGTGACTGCAAAGCTACTCGATCACGTATTTTCCACATCTTCATGAAGTGTTTTCAATTGATTCGCTACTTCCAATTGTTGCTATGGTAACCGGACATGTACCCTGTTTGATGACGTCACCATCTCACTTCAGGTAGGAATCTCTCCCTTTTCGCTATTTCCCCAATAAAAGAATGTCATCGTGCATCATTTGGTCTGCATAAATCTGTCCGACGGCCATTGAATCCATCCAGTCGCCCTTTCTATCACAATAGTAGACCTTTTGTTCCGAATGGGAACGTTTTAGCGCCAGTACCACCAATGGTCACATTATTTAGACTATTATTATTGTAACTAATGGTTGGTAATGGCAAAATATACATGGACAAAAAGAATGGCGCAACTCTGTTTATTCTATCGATAAAGGAGAAGTATAGGTTATTCTTCTGGCACAATTGTTATTCTCTGTGTAAAATCCGGCAAGAAATTAAGACGATTGGAAACAAAGATTGTTTGTGTTAATTATTTTTTGTATGGGACGGGTGCGGGTCTAGTTTATCACGTGACTTGGCAACACACCAAAAAATCTCAATTGAATGATTTAAAATCTAATCCACGACCAGAGGATCTGTCAGACTTTTCAATTCTGACACTTTGTCCGCAGAAATCTCCTTTTTTTTCCTTCTTCTCTCGTGTTCTGCTTGGATGAAAGGAATTTTTTTCCCAATTTTCTACCATCCGTTTTCTTTCTGTTCCATTTTGATTACAAATATTAGAAAAATTCGGTCTTTTTAATTATAGCTAATTAAATAAAAGCTTTGTATCTGTAAAAGAAAGGTCTGGAGCGACTCCAAATTTCGACAGCTACTTAAGTAAGCTTGGAAAAAATTAATATTCCCAACGAAACTAAAGGGTATATAAAAATAGTCGTAAAGAACTATCTTAAAGGTGTGACGGCTATTAGTAAAAGGCAGGCCCACTCCCGATGCCTCCATAAGCCACGGTCTCTGCTCCCGTGCACCGCAACGACACAGCCCTAGGGGGTATGGAGAGGACCTAGCTGCACACCTGGGCACGCATTCTTTCTCATCCCTCCATTTATTGTCAGGAGAGGTAAGAAACAGGAGCCGGATTGAACAGACATTCACTTGACCCAAACTCCTGTGCCAAAATATAGGCAGATATTCACACTGGTCTATTGTGAAGCTGGAGTGTTTTTCCATATAGTTGTTTGTAGCTGGGCCGAGAGAAAAATATAAAAACATTTGTCGAGTTGGATGGCTTATTATTTACTTAAGACCAGAGTGCGCCTTAATGAGAACTTAGGTTTACAGAAGCGAAACGACCAGGACGGGTGGGTGGCTCCGAACTTAATGCTTTAGGCGGGGCAGTTAATCCTTTTTCTTTTAACTAGTAAGCGTAAATATCGGCCTACTCTATCCAGCCTAGATAAGAAAACTCATTAGACAAATCCTTTTATTTTAATAACTGCAGTGGATTCGTCGTTCGAATCACCATTTTGCCCACCGGCGTCACCGTTATAAAAATCCTACATAAAATATTATTTGTAAGAAAGGCGGTCGTTCCAACACCCTTTACATCTCCGCTGGACACAATACGCGTGTAATGGGGTTGTAAACAGCTTACAACTTAGACCTAATGCACTTTTATGCTGGTTAGAGTTCCAGATGCGGTAGAAACAACCGAGAGGTATTAGCTCTAATTAGCCTTAACGGCCGTATTTCGGGGCGTGGTACCACCACCTGTCGTTAAAATATTCTCAAATCTAAGCTCAGACGACCATTCCTTACCCCCTACGTGACGAAACTAAGTCGCATTTGGAGGTTGTTAAAGTTAAAAAATATGTAATTTCCTAAGCATCTACGGTCGCTTTCTTAAAAGAATGCCAAATGTCCTCGGGGATGGAGTAGTGTCCGTTAAGAATTCCTGGAAAAGCCATATTTTGTCCGTATTGTCTATTGGAATATCGATAAAAACACACGGATGCATAAAGAGGGTCTATCGGTTATACCATCTCGACGCCTGGCTGACGGCTCACAAACTACATAATTTAATTTTCGGTGGGCGGTAATATGGCAGGTGACGCAGCCTATTGACATTTTTCCACCGATGTTTATTTATTTATATGCGGAATTATGTCGGCTTCGATGATAAAAAAAACGGCCAATTCCATCGATTCTACCCGTGTTTAACGGCAGAGTAATTAATTCTATTAGCCGCCGCTACACATTATCAGCTGGACAGTAGCCGCGCCAGTACAGGTGGGACGCGTACAGGTAACTTCCGGCCGGGGGAAGGAAGTGGAATATTTTCCCACACCCCCGTGCGTCCGGTTAAAAAAATCCCACATCTGCCATCCTCGCCACTTATTCGAACACTAGAAACTGGCACAAATAAATAAACGAATAAGGCGTAGCAGAATAGATACGGGAACTGGTAGCGTTAATCTTAGACGGTTGGTAGTCGGTCAATGCCGGCCACCACGTGTCGAAAATGTCCGCTGCCACGTGGTAATGGTGGTGAATGGATGGCCAGTTGGATGAATGAACAGGATTTATATTGTGTCCGGCACGGTCAAAATGTTGATATCACTTTAACAGCCATTCATCTGCATCGCAGCGCCGGTTATTATGAATAAAAACTGTCTATTGGGAGGAGACGGTGTTTACCTTTACAAAATAGAAGGTTTTATGGTAGTGTTAAAGAGGGCAACACCAGCTGAGCCTGGCTGAAAGGAAGGTGGCTGTTTGATAAAATTATCCGCTCATTCAACGTATCAAAGTTTTGTATATCCGTAGCGTGATGGCGTAATGTTGGGTATATCCAGTTAACGGATGCGGAGTGGAAATTTAACGGCCCATATGCCCTAAAAAACCTTTGGCACGTAGGATATTAATTTGAAAGTTCTCCGATAGATAGGGGAAATAAGTGATGTTTTGGGTGGAGACGAGAACAAATTGACCAGTCACGTACTACATTATTTATCTGGCAGTTAAGTACGAACAAACAACCGTGATTGACTTGTTAATCAGCCACACGCCATCCAGTCACGTGTTAGCGCTCATTTGTCACGGTGAGGATTTCACCATTCGATACCTCTCCCAATTCGCTCGATAAGTTTAAGCCAAACCAAGGAGGTACTGGAAGGAAAAAATGCGAATTATTTTATGGCACACCCAATTTCACATGCCACGAAAAATTTAACCACCAGGGAGGTTACAGGAGATACGCTTATATTCAGTGCCGCAGGAAGCGCGGGTTACACCACTTCCTCAGTCGCGGCTGATGCAACCATTCGCTCAAAAGCCATCCAAATTATATTCGAAACGAATTATAAGTTGTGACGCGTCAGAAAAATCAGCCAGCTAACCAAACGCTATTAAGTCGACTACTATGCGAGAGCGGAAAGCAAAACCGGAGCAATTGTCTTAATAGGAAAGAGTTGGGCTCGATTTCCATCTCGGCACTTTCCTATGTCGGGCCACTTTCTGTTGTCTCCTTCTCCCAGCTGTCCCGCTCGCCATTTCGACACTCCGATGGGGGCAAGGCTATCACTCAGTCGTGTTTCCTGTTCCGCTTTCCCGACGACAAAACGACGCTCGGAAGGGACAGAAAGAAAGAAGGAAAAATTCGCGTCCGATATGGTCCATTTCCCTCTAGTTTAGCAGAAAAATTAGCGCGCAAAAAACGAAAGAGCAACACCAAATCGCCCCCTTACCAGGGAAAAGAGAAAATTCGATTGCGAGAAGTGATCTTCAGAATTAAGTAAATAAAATTTCGGGCGTGTAGTTAATGCGATAGTGCTTTTATCGGATCGATGACACAAATTGCCATTGTCCCATTTAAAAAATGTGGACATCGGTCGGGCCTTGGACGGTCTGAGAAGCGGGCCAGTATATATAGAGCGACACTAGGCCTATTTAAGCCGCGCACGATGCTGTCACCTTGGATAGGCGACGAAACATGACTCATCCGCTAATGCGGTGGAAAAAGTCGTGATCGAGACCAATGTCTTAGTCGCATTGTTTAAAGTGTACAGATTTACTCGGGCACTTTGGCTTAAGTGCCAGACAAACAAGCTGAGAGCGTATTGACATTCGGAACAGATAAACTGACTTCTGTCTTTATTTAAAGCGAGTTTCCGTGTATTTCGGGTATAAATTCTTCGATATTTACCAGACTTCGAAGTTGTCTTTAACCGTTTCCACATTTATTAACGTCAATTTTTCGTCCCTTCCAAATTTGTTAAAAGAATGATGTATGGCATCGTTATAACCCCTGGCTATTGCTTTCACTTTTCATCTGACAATTGGTATTTTCACCTTTAACAATGTTAGAGAGAAAAGAGTAAGAAAACTATTCCTCCACACCTTGGCTAGTCCAGAATGCGCAGGTGGACCCTCCGGGAGAAGCTAGTCCGTATGAGACAATACCGACGGATAAGCCCGCACCTTTACGGTGGCAGGGAGTACACAATGGACGGTGTGTCGCGAAATTTCGTCTTTCTTTCCCCCCGTTTTCTGGCCATTGTGCCTTAGGTCGTCTCCCTAACGATCGGAATCCCTGCCCGCATCTCCCCCTCTCCCATTGAGAAAGGGAGGGAAGTTGCCGGCTGTATTCACAACGTCTTATCGACTAGCCCGTTCCCATTCACTCCATCCCACCGTCGTGTAGTCCGTGGGAGGAAAGACGAGCAAAAAATATAAAAGGGATGTGCACACTTTTTACCCCTGGTCGAGAGGGGTTATTCTTTCCGACCGAATCTCACGCTTTATCCAATATGTCCCGGCCAACAGTTTTCCATACGGTCGTTACCGGTGGCCAGATATTTATTTGTTAATATTCGACTTTTCTCCTTCAAAAACAGTCATCTCCAGCTTCTCTCCTTTAGTCTGGTCGGGTATAGTTAGGCCAGTCGCGCCATCTGTACGCGTTCCACCACACTATCGGCAGAGGCGACGAAACTCGCCGGTATCTCCTTTAGATTTTAATTAATAATGGCGCGGTTTAGTCGTACTCGAAGCTTTGCCCATCTTGTCGAACGTATAGAAACTAAAAACGTAGATAAGTTTATAATATAGACGCTAGGAAATCTATCGCCTCCACGGTGGAGATTGTATTTTTATCCAAAATATTTCTTTCTTCTGGATTATTCTTCACTTTTTACCGTCATCCTCCGATTCCAATGCTGCTTAAGTAATAACAGCGGATAGGTAGTGGGTGTCTGACGGAGATAACACACAGTCACAGATCCTCTTCTTCCGCACGTTAAAGATCGAAAATAATCTGTCCCATGTCACTCTGCCACCAAAAATTCAGTCGGCTTTTGACACCGAAGTACTTGTCTTTATATTTAAATGGAAGGATAAACAAAATCGTTTAATCTTTGATTTATATATAAAGAAAACGATCAGCTTCGATCGGGATAACAGTTGCCCTATGAAAAATAATTTTCACTCTACCATATTAAACAATTAATAGGAGATATATGCATCGGGTGCTTCATTTGAAATTATTTGATTAAATGATAAAGTAATTTAGTAGATGGTTAAGCGTGGCTGTTCCTTTATTTATTCCTAAACTAACTTCAGATCTGAAAATATTTGGGTCCAATAAAAGTGGGAAATATTATTTGTTAAGAAGTAGGCAGTATTAAAGTGTCGTTTAAAAATGCCATATAATTATGTTAGCCGCTTTATGTAGACCTATTACATAAAAAGGCAGCGCCGCGTATTATGTATGGGAGAAAGGAAGTAACTGGAAACTTCCAGCAAATAAGTAGCAACAAACAAGGCTGGGAATTACAGGCGACCGACAAAAAGTGGATGACTGCGCGTCAATGCCAACCCTCCTCCATATTCTGTGATATTTACTTCTTATTTTTGCGGGTCGGGCATTGAGTCGGTCTGTCAAACTTGTCTCCATATTTCTCTATTTTGTTCTGTGACAGAGAAATAAGTTGGGTGAGGGAGGACGAGGGGGCTACATAGGCGGCGTAATTGTAGCCTGTCGCCGGCTGGGACGACAACAATGGCGACGTACGGTTGCCTGCACGTGCGTGCAGCTCCAACTCGGCTCTTCCTCCATCGTCCCCATTGCCACAAAGGACTATAGCATTGGGGAGGTCTTATAATAATCGTTGGAGAGCACGTGAAAATTTTCTGCTGGAATATTGAAGCCCATTGACTTCTATCAAAGTAAGGGTGGGGAGTGAGGACCGACCACCAGTATTCTTTTCCTCCCTCTCGACTTTTTTTCCATCCTTTACTCCGCTTCACGCGTCCAAAAAGCTATAACGCTCCAAGAGAGACACGCAACTTCCGAATCCCGTTCTGAATAACAATTTTTTCTGTCGTTTTCTTCTTCGACACTCCCACATACCCGTTTAGTTTAACTAGCGTTTTTGCACTTGGGTCCACACTGGCTAACTAAGTATATTAAGAGTGTGCGGCTGGTGCACGTGCCAGCTTTTCCGCGGCCCGCACCGGGCCACGTGTCCGAATCGGTTGGGTTTTCACGCTGCCTGGTGATTATTGATGGATGGCCGTGGCCACCAGGGGGACTTTAATGTGGACCGGATTAGCAGACGCTCGGGGATGCGACACCCGATAGCGACAGAATTTCAATAAGGGCCAGCTATCTGTATTTAGTGGCTGGAGTTGCAGTAAAATAATTAATTATTTAGCGAAAAAAGAGGGTTTATTTCATCGACGATGGCCTATATAAACAGACAAAGGGATGGGCTTTCTTTTTCCTAAGGGATGCTGACACCGAGTTGTCATGGTTACGCCAGATCACAATCACACCCGGGACTTCTCTTATCGGAATAATTAGCCCGCTTTCATCTCAAGCGGAAGGTGAGACGATAATAATTAAAAGCATCGATTTTATTGACCCGAAAACTTTTATCGTGCAAGTTTCCTTTTCGCCTCAGATAAGGCTCGTCTTAGAATATAGGCGCACTCTAGAGGGTCGGCACGTGGATGAGCTAGCAAATAGCAGTAAGCTTTAATCTATCCCTGTGTGGAATTCCTTAAAATCAAAGCTAGGAAAGAAAAAAGACAACTCATCAGATCTAAATTACTCGAAAGCGGTGGGGAAAAATCCCATCGTGCTCTTTAACAATCTCCCAGGACCGCAGTTGATGTTTAAATTGACTACAAGTGGCACCGAGATTGTTTTTCTAAACCGTGAACTATGCACCCACTTAACCCTTGTTGGTACATTACGCTTTATAAATTGATGACTGCTGCACCTCTCCCACGCGATGCAGCATCGTTTCTGCTAAAGTAATTATAAGACGGCTGAAGAATCTATATACGGTAAGAGTGACACTTAATCCGTCCATTAAACGGACTTTCAAACGGCTGAAAAAATGTTTCTCGGACATCATCCATCAGAAGTCATGAATAATGCAAGTTGAATCATCCTCCGCTCCGCGGCTTGATTATTTTTTAAAAACTTATCGGTGTCTAGGTTGACAGTGATTTCTGGTGACGTCACTAGGTGTATCCTGTGCTTCGGAAAGGACGGATGTACGGTGACTGGACACGGTCCCACGTTAACTGTGCACCAATCGGATATCGGGGTAGCCACACATCGCGCTTCACTGGTTCTGACCGTCTCCATGGTAACCTTATGGAACACAGCCCTCACCGGGTCAGTGACCTTGGACTTGTCCAAAAATGTACTGGTCGAGAGGGAAAGAAACTAGTCTATAGAAAAGTGGACTAAGCTAAAGGGGTTAGTTTTCACTCGGCATCGATTGTGACTGCATCGGAAATAGGAGGAGTGCCGAACAGGTGTCAGTTGTGGACCGTCCGAGTTAAATACAGTGTTTATGAATGACGTTTGTCAGGCCGCCACGTGACCGGCACTGTTATTAGTGTTTGCGAAAAGTAGTTTTGTTTGGAAGAAGTTTTGTCCGTATGACAAGCCATATTTTACGGCCCGACTCGCGTCCTAAGTAGCATCCGGTTGACTTTATTGTCACGTGGCTCGACACAGCTTCCCGTCAGTCACGTCAGGCGCAATTTCCGTCACTTGGTCCACTTAACGGGTAAAGCACCGGAATAAAAATCTCCAGTACACACAATATGCAAAAGTGTGGCTTTAAGAGAAAATAGGACGACACACGCACTTCCTACACTCGCGCTCTTCCCGAGCTTCCTTCGATGGACGCGTGCATCGGAGACGTTTCACTACAACATGTATTTACACGCACCACAGATGACGACACATAATGTGATGATATCCTGTGGTCAAGGTTGGAGTAGTTCGACCGTGCACGACACCTAACTTCGTCCAGGAAATGACGTAGTGAAGCGGTCGTTAAATACCGGAAGTGCGATTCTGATATACCAGGAACAATTAAGTGAACGGCGGGGATGTGCCGTGGACACAGATAGGTCGCAGTAACTGGGGGAGCGAAGGCGAGCAGATAATGTAAAGCAGCCTGTACACAATGTGTCGTGTCCCTCAGGGCTTTTTTATGGCTTTTTATTGTGGTTACGGCAAAAGATGTTTGTTAGAAATAACCGGCATGTAATTAGTATTTAGCTGCCTCTCTTTATTGTCAAACAATTGGACACACTAATAGAATTTATGGAGCAGTCGCTCGCAATCAAAACTACCCAATTTCTTTTTATATACCACAGTTAAATTCTTTATTTATTTGCGCCAAATATAAAAAAATCGTAGCAAAAGTTGCAACAGCGGAGACCATTGTCTCTATTTAAAACATTAGCTCACCTGGAGAAAGTGGGACGTCAGATCGATAGATAAATAAATCTGTTGGTAATTTTATAAATGTTCTGGCTAATATATCCGTGCGAGATGGACAATTTAAAACATCTGTTTCCCTTTATAAAAGAATTCTCGGGTATTAGTGCGATTGATTAGCGGATGCACTGCACCCTATAACATCTGATAAACATTGTATCGATTGCGCTATTGATTTACGAGAGATGATGCCACTCTTCAATCACTTAATGCAGATTAACCAGATTGTACGCATTTATAGTAACAATAGACTCGATTTTCCGAAAATATTTCAAAAATTATTAGGAGTTTAATCCTCACCTTCCACCATTAACTCCTAAGCTAGATAATTACGCTATTAAACGGTTTTCCAAAGGTTTAATCGCGTACAGAATATAAAATTTCCGTTCCGGAGACACGAGAGCAGATTTGGAACGATACCATTCATTTACTTTAATCATTAAATGCAGTTTTTTTTTTTCCTCATCTTCCTCCCCTTCTTGTTCTTAGCATCATCAACAACGATAAATTTACAAAACATAGCTTCTCTTTTCATCGTATTGCAAAGATATGTTTATGACCCGAGGCTGAAGAAAATATGAAAACGAAAATACCAATAGAGAATAAGAAAAAATTCACTTCGCCCTTTGGGTGTAAAGGTAAGGTCGAAAGGTCAGACGCGGTCTACAATAGGGTTAGAAGGATGGAAATGGGTCTACGCCATCATTAAAATCAGCCCGGGGGTTAAGATAGGTGCATCAACAATGACTATATAGAAATGGGTAGTCTATAATCAACCTTGTTAGCCGTTTAGCAGTTTTCTAAAGGCCGGAAACTGGTAGGCATCCCGTAAATTATTACGTCATTGTGCCCGCGTTAATTAGGATCTGCTGGAAGGGTGGGATGCAGAAGAGAAAGAAAAATAAAAAATAAAAACACCTTTTCGCTCGTTAACTGCGGGTTTAGGGGTCAGAACAATTAAGGTGGTTCCTCCCCTTTAACGTCAGACGGACGGTGAAGGATGGATACCTGCAACAATTATCCGCTCGAATAAACAGGTGCGCAGTGGTTATCCCTCCATTTTTTACCTCTTCCACGCTAAAAAATTGTCGTAATTAATGTCTCCGTCGCTTCATCATTATCGATTCAGATTTTTCTGGACGTTTGGTTCTGTAAGGATCATCTCAATCGTAGAATCATAGGGTTGTGGTATTTAATTAAGTGGACTAACCACTGTTCGGAACAGTTCACTTTATCGGAGAATGGAAAAGGGTTAATTTAATAGAAGGAGCCGAATATGAGTCAGTCGGAGTGACAACCACGGGTGGTCTGGCAAAGCCAGTCGGTCTCATCGATTCGGATATAAAAAACTATCAAGAAACCATCTTCAATCAATTATCTTGTCGTTTTGTCTGCGACAAATTCGGTAACGTCTGCAGGTTGAACGAACTCACGTTAAACATCTACCATTGTTTCTAAGTAAGTCCTATTTAATTATCCCGGTAAGAAAGAATACTGTTGAA
The DNA here is from genome assembly GCA_000484575.1 of Olivierus martensii. NCBI lineage: Eukaryota > Metazoa > Arthropoda > Arachnida > Scorpiones > Buthidae > Olivierus > Olivierus martensii. The sequence goes on from AYEL01080982.1 coordinate 105,150, forward strand.
TAGGCTAACAACAAAAGAAGACGAATCTTTATGGCTAATCTGAATAATTGCCAACTCTTTGTCATTGGCCCCCGACTCGGACATCCCATATTCGCACATAATAAACCGATCTGTTGATTTATTCTCCGACAAACTTTCGTCTCCAAGAAGTTAACATCCGTCAAAAACTAAACGTTTCTCAATTCTGTCTTACTTTATCGCCACAAAAACACTTTAACCTATTCCACAACTAAGCTCTAGTTTATCGCCCACAACTAAAACAAACGTTTTTCCTTCCTTAAATTCTTTAATGTGCTCGGCTGATCTCCAACCGCGCATCGTTCTGCCACGTATGGTAAAAGAATGATAGGTGGGCCGGAAGTTTAGTGAAAATAGTCGTGGGGAATGGCAAAAAAAGAAAATAGCAAAAACGAGAACACCAGATACGCTGATAAATAATATAAATTTACAGACGAGGAATTACCGGTTTAATTGTGCATTAAAGTACAGATTTTCGAAAAAGAACCCCTTCGGATAATTTATAAGAATGATAAAGTGCAAACTTCTTTTACGTCACTTGATAAATTGCAGATTTATTAATATATATGTAAATATTTTATTAAAAAATTTATTTGCCGCCTTCCCTTTCACCATACCGTGCCATATATCGATACACTAATACAATTAAAACGGAGATAACTGGCAATGTTATAAAATCTCCGAATTTATTTTTAAAAGTCAAATCAGTATTTCAGCATCGAAAGATATAAATATTTACATTTTTGTAGGGAATTATCCTTAAATAGAACAAGTAGTACGTATGGTGGAAGTAAAAATATTTGCTCCGGTTCGATCATTATAGAATTAAAATAGAACATGTCGCTAATTGTTTAAGTACATTTGTATATTTAATAAGCGCGAGGACAAAACATACGTATTTAACAGATTATTTTTAAAGCGTACACAGTAGTTGGCCAACGAGTTGCGGTTTAAACTGTACAGTAATGTCGGAAAAAGTTATTTAAGGAATAGCCGTAAACGCAGTAATTACAATAGAGGAATAAGGGAAAGAAAAGAAATAAAGTAACAAGTGTGGTATGGCTTATTTGTAAATATTCGGTGTAAATAGTTGATTTTAGACAATGAATTGTCGATTGTTGCTTAGAATTTGTTCAGAATTGGTACAAATGGCGATTGTCGGTGGACAAAGAAGGCCAACAGTGTTTGGATTCATTAGACGTGTGAATAGAAACAATATGGCTTCTTACGGGATTGGGTATTAGCCAGACCAATCTGGATATTTATTTTATAGTCTGTACTATATTAAACCACATTTTATTAATCGATAGCTAGACTCTCTTCAAAGTGTATAGTTTGCATGACAATTACTAAGAAGAATGAGCGACAAAAGTTAGAAGTTGTACTTTTATGAAACTTATCCATTGAAAGTCAGCAACAATAAACCATCAGACAAAAGAGCCTAATCAGGAATAGGGGCGAAAAACATAACGATACGAGGGTCAATAAAATTATCACATACAAGTGATATTTTTTATCGTGCCGTTCCTTTCATGGAAAAGAAAAGAAGCACATATCCGAAACACTATTCAGTCGCCAGCTAATTAAAGATGGTGCCCCTTTTCACGCTTGGTGGAGCAACAGGTTAGTTAAAGAGGAAGTGTAGGCTGCAGCCGGAAAGATGGTGGAGGTTTCGATAAGGTGGACACAAGAATTCGACCAGACAATAGAGGAAAAAACTGCCACGCTTCCGGTGCAAAACGCTATCTAAGCTGAGGGCGTTGTCGCCTGGTTCCAGGCGGATCTGCCGAAGATTTAGGACGAAACGTCTTCACAATCGAACGAGCAGAATGCGTCTTTAAACGTTCCTCACCCACTATTTGATTTTTTAACCCGCTTGATACAAATTACCTGTAAAGAGCGCAGGGTCTAGTTGCTGCTCGATTATGTTGCGGGTTCGCATGATTAAGTGGAACCTTTCAGACACCATTTGCTATGAATGACGAGGTGTCACGCGATTCAGCCAAAAAAAGCCGTTGATTAAATAAACGAAGCAACATATATCATTCGGATGATGGTTGGAGGAAAAACATTGTATGGACCGGCAATTAGAACAACTCGCATTCTTCTTTAGCGATTGTAAAATTCTTTTGTGGTTGGCGTAATAGTAGTGAAAGGAAGCGAAATAGCGGCATACGTACACGTTCTCGTCCACAGGTGTTGTTACTGTAACGATGACGTCAGCTTTGGGGAGTCTATTGTCGACTATCTAGCAGCTCCCCAGCGCCCCGACTTATACAAGGGAGGACTGCAGGGGTAGCCATATCTCTGAACGTCAGATTCTCTTATCTGTCTTCAACCGCAGGTGACAATAGGACGACTTAATTGGCTGGGCCGGCATTGGGGCAGATAGTGACAGTTTTTCCCCCTCTTTCCTTCTCTGACAGTTAATCTTTCTCTGGTCATCACGTGATATCCTACAACGACAACTACACTACACTAATTCGATTTAATGTTAACAATATGGGGTTAAGCGCACCCGTTAGCGCGCGCCGAGTGCGTACTTTTCGTCCTTCTTCTATAAGATACCAGAGAGGAGCAGCGAGATGCCAAACGGGGACCGATAATGTCCACGCGGCACGCACGCGTCGCCAACGGAATTATCGAGATGTCAGGAATGACATTTTCGCTCGAGTGGTATTTTCAATTTACCGCGGCCATTCCCAATTGTCGGAGGATCGGGAAGGTGATACGCTTTCCTGTCACGTGACTGGGGGATTACTAACAGTACTAGTAGTTCTCCACTTTCGAACGATCAAAACCAGCTCCAATTGACTAAAAGGAGAAGAAGAAAAAATGAACGAGACTTCTCCGTCGGGCATTGAAGAAATGCGGGAAAGCGAGGAATCTCAGGCGTTATAATGGCCGGTGTGACATCTAATTTCTGTAAAGTAAATGGTATTTATCTGAGGGAAGGAAAACATCGCGACTTGACACGGCTTGTATATTATATCCCGTATGACAGACGGAGAAACATAGAGCCACAAAAGATGTCAGAATGGGTCTAGCAGAGACAGAAACGTTGGAATAGTGCCAAATTAAAGTTTACCCGCCGCCTTACTGGTCAGAGATAAGAGTCCTTCGTTCACCAATCTGTTACTGGCTGCTCGCTAAAAGCCGATATTTCGTATATCCCCTCTTTCGCCCCCTTTCGATGTGAATATTCCCGCAGATGTAGTTAATCTGCCACATCTCCTCCCTTTGCTTTTTTCATCCTCTTTGCGCGGAAGGAAATCTGTTTCCGGTTTTAGCTCCGATCGGGCACTAGACGGTCGATAGCCCCTTTTCCACCCCCTGGCTCGACTCTAACTGTTGCCACAGAGTAAAGCCAGGAAATAGCGAGTCCATTAAATGTCTATCGAGAGGTCAAGATGCTTAAATTCCGAGTAAACAACCGGACATACACTCCTTCCTCTACTGGTCTTTAAGGATGAAATAAACTTTAAGATCGATGTCACGGGCAAATGCTTTAGCATTTTAAAAATTCGTCTCTTTTTGTCGACAATACGATGAAAAATTAGTAACCCGATCGATCTGGTTTGTTTGAAGAAGCATCAGTTTTGAAAGATTTATTTATATAATGTCGCACACACGAGAGACAAACAATGCTGCTCGATATTTCGATATTATAAACCATCGTTTTTCAAACAATTGCAACTTTTTCAATGAGGTTACTGCAATTCGCGTGCGCCAAACGGCACGATAATGATACTTAACACAGTCCTAACGTTTTAAAAGTTGCTTTATAACAAAGCAACGGGTAAACATCTGAATTCTAAATTCGAACATCTGTCCTCTTTCGAAAATCTGATTTACAAATTGCTACCAAAATATTGAGGCCGCATTCTTCCGTTACAAAGTCTAAATTTGAGAGTTGTAAGACCACTCGGCTGTTCGGGGCTAATACTGTAGCAGAGACCAAAATCGAATGTTTGTCCCCAGAGCGAACAAAATCAGAATCTCATAAGTTGTAACGAAAGTAAAATGCACCATCCAAAGTTAAACATCGGAGAAGAAATCGAGGTTGGGACTAAAAAGTTGATTATATTTTGTGACGGATTCGGTATGTAGGCCACATGTTTCTCTAAAAATCTTTGCCTTTTAATTTTGGAGAAAAGATATTTGCTCATTTAAATTAGACTAAACTAAGTCAAAACAGCGGGAAACACACAGAAAGCAGAAAGGAACTTCCTGCACGAGCCTGAAAACGGAAGTTAGAAAGAAAAGAGGGAATAAAAAAGAAGAGGGAAGAGAGAGAAAGAGAGAGGTGAACGGGGGGTCGACAGTCTCGGGGTTCATAAATCAATTGGCTGTCAGCTGAGTCTAGCTCCTCCCTCGTCGGTCCGAAACTTGTTTGTTTCGACGTCCCCCTTCCAACAATAGCAGTTCGTCTCCAAGACGACGAAAGCGGGACCGCCGCTGCCAGCCCATTGGTCGGAGCTTCCGAAGACTGCTATCAGTTGCAGGTGACGGTGCCAACTCGCGCACTAGCCAGACCCCATCGTTTGTTGCTTTTGTTGTGCGCTCCAAATCTCCAGGGAGGAGAGGAAAAAATCCGTGCCTTAGCATAAAATTGAAAATTTACTAAACGGTGTGGCTAAAGAGTTGTTTTTTTCCCTTCTCTCTCTCTTTTCGCTCCCCCTTCTTGTCGGTCGGCTGGCGAGAGACAGAAAACTGTCGCAGCTTGACTTCTTTAGAAAAGAGGGTCGAGAGAGAATTAGCTAGCTCTAGTCTGTTGTGAAGAATGTAAATAAATGACCGCACACTATTGTCTGTGTATAGTCTAGCTAAGCGCGTTGTGTATTATGCGACAATTGATTAAGGAGTTATGCTTTTTGCCGTCTTTTGACCCAAACAAAAAAGCGCCGACGGGCCAAATAATCGCAGGTTTTCAAAGTTTCGCCTGTCTGCGGCGCAACAGAAGATGTGATAGATGTAGAAGACTAGCCATTACCTGATCGTTCATTTATCCTCTAGCGCAATTGTTTCCAACAACTCACGATTTTTTCTGCTAAATGAGCCGATAACCTCCTACTATCGCTAATTTAAAGTCAAATCTTCTAGATTTATATCTCGAGTAGTAGGCCTCTGTTTCACCAGAATCTTTAAATTTTCCCAGTGAAGAAAATTAGCACTTTTCTCTCTTATCATAAACTTTATAGACCCGCGATTTTTTACTAATAATAATGACTCGTAAAATAAATAATTGTCGTTAAATCGCAGTTCTTTTTTAGCCGTAAAGAATTTCATTTTCTGTTTAAAAATATCAAAAGAAGGCTTTGATAAATATAGCAGAATCCCGTAACATTTTCATAAAAAATAGAAATGAAATCTTAAAAAATGTCATTCTAATTTTCTTTGTCTTTAGAAGACGATAATTTACACGACTGGCCACTAATATTAAATTTAGTTGTATCTCTCTGAGAAGAAAACCTGATTACTGATTTAATCGGTCATTTCCAACGGTTACATCATTCTAAAAATTCTTATACAGTAAAAAAATGGACACGGCCTGGATGGATAATGACATTAAATGCGCCAGATAGGATTATACATATCTTCTAATTAATACATATCGATTGAAACTAAAGTGTAGCGATAGCAGTGATTGATAACGGTGTCAAAAATGTCATAGGAGGTGATTATGTACAGCGCATTGGCCAAATTGTTACTATAGAGAAGAGGAGGAAAAAATTAGAATCGATGTTTCGACATAGAAAAAACTTGTAAACTCTAATTTGCCACTGTTTAAACTCGGGTATAAATTATTAATTTGCAACATTAATAAATCAGAGAGATAATCGTTGTTTACGCGCGTTTCGATAATATTTTAAAAAGGAACAATGACGCAAAAAGTCTGTTGGACGAGTGCACATTAGCGGAACAAAGAAAAGTAAGATTTTAATTCTAGCACGCTTATTATCGACTAGAAGTGTAGACAAAAGACGAGAAGTTCTTCATCTCGGTGTAACGATAAATCGTCAACTCTCCAAAAGCTAGCCAGTCTTTTACTTTAACTGCGAATGTCACCGAAACAAAACGTCTCGAACAAACTTAACGTTGTTGGGATACATTTTTAAACCCACATTTAGGGGATAATTAGGTTTATACGTGACATTTACGACTGACGGGGTCTGGAATGAAAGTCTGGTGGCATTTATCACCAGCCAGAGCTGTCACTACTAAGCGGACAAATTTTTCGTTGCGGGAGAAAGCTAGATTAATTAATTTTGTTTCTAGACGAGGGATGGGGGGATGGTTTGGGGGATAGGGGGATTAGTTTCGGCTGTCCGCACATAGCGTTAACACGATAATCAACTCGACCTGTACAGTTTTAAGTTTTATTACCCATTAACTCGGGTGGCCACTATCAACCTGATTGAGTATCGTCGGCGTGACGTCACAGGAAAATAAACTACCCCGTTTAATTCCGAAATTCTTCCTTAGTTTGGCGGTCAACACTGTCGATAACGGTCAACACTTTCCTGGTTTTATCAGCAAAAAGTTTGCCGCGATATGCCTGGCCAAATGGCGTTTATGGAAGACGTCTACAGCCTCTTCGCTCGACACTAAACTTACCGAGCATCGAGAATTCTGTTTTAATTTTTTTGAAAAATTAATTAAGACGGAAAATAAGGTCGCATTCGGTTAACAATGTCGTCTACACGATCGAGTTGACGTTCCGACTGACTGGCAGATGGACCGGAACACTCATCCCATCTCCAGGCCTAATCTCGTGCACCGGAAGCAAAGGGACCGTCTGCAGGCCTAGTCCGGAACAGGAATTTTTCTTCCCTCTGACTTCCGGTAAACGTAGGAAGTGACGTCAGCCCATATGTGACTCAAGCGTATCCTGTGCGTTGCAGACGCATTGGATTTTGGAGGAAAAAAGCGGCACAATTAGTAGATCACTAGCAACAAAACACATAGATAAATGGCACGGCGTGTGTAGCAGATGCCGAATTTCACAAAACGGGACAGAATGAAAGCGAAAGGCAAAATTTGGTGCAAATCCTGATCCGGTATCCACAGAAGAACGGCGGTTCTCTTCTCGCTCGCACCCAATCTAAATGATGTACCTAGATAGATCGTCCTTTTATAGCGAGTGCGGACAATAGACTCTGACGTGGACTGAGAGACGAAGCTGAAAAGCAACTAACTCACCCTAATATGACCAGAACAATATCGGCTTATATTCCGTGATTTGTATAGTCGGGGTGGAAAGAGGGGTAAAAGCGCATTGAACAATTTGATTCAATGACTTCTTGCCGTGTTATGTACGCGCATTGTACACAAAAATAGCGGGTGGGTTTTATGACGCAGCCTCTTTTGTCCAAGCGCGCAAACATAGACACACACCCACTCAGCCGCGGCATAGTTTTGAGCGGAGCGGCTCCATCGCAATCAGCAACAGGATTGTTAGAGTCCGGAACGGAGAAATTATACAGCCTGTTTTTTTCTTTTTACCGGGGCGCCATAAATAAATAAAATTGATAGAGCTAAGTATGGGAGAAAACAGTTAAGTAAACATGGCGTTGGGGTAGATCGATGGGGATGCGGCATACATCACCCCGAACGTGTCCGGGCGGATGAACGCAAGCCGTATTAAGGAAGGTTCTTTAGGCCTCATCAGCGACGTGGCTTAGAATCGGAGCATGCAAATCATACATCAAGGTCGGCGTGACAAGGCGTCTTTCTGGAAAGTAGCGAGCGTGAATAATAAATCGCCGATAGACGCGCCACCATTCGGGGTTTTACGGAAACAGACGGCAGACGATGAAAAATTACACGGCGGGACTTAATTTCCCGCACCGACTTAAGCCTTTCCATTGTAGCGCCGTTAGGCTTAAGTAGTCAAGAGAAGAAATAAAAAAATGTCTCTATTAAAGGCGAACTTGTTTTAAGCCTTTCCATCATGGCGGCTCAAATACCTGATGACGTCGTAGATCCTCGCCATCTGCTGAAGAAATCTAGGCTTACCTCCCGCACCCTGGGTTAAATGAGGGAAAAATATTGGATTTTCTGACTAAAACAAGGATAACTTGTTCTTCTCAGAAAATTCCGTCGAAAAAAAAAAAAAATTAAACTCCACTATGTAAAAAAGTTAAACTTCTATTTTATAGTTTTTTTTATATTATTTAATTTATAAAACAAATTGTTTATAACTCGAAGAATACTACTAGATAGAAACTTGTAATCGGCCACGCCTACGTCACAGCTCATTAGTTCTCCACACGCGAATAGGGCGGGGTGATGGTGACGTCATGGCGGGCTTTAATTGCCGTCTCGCCTATAGGCACCTGTTGAACATTATTTTGTTTTTTTTCCCCACGCTGGCCACCGAAACTTCTTAAGCCTTTTAGGGTGGCGCAGCCTAATAAAAACGCCCGCAGGAAAAGAGTTTACGTTCCCACGACGGAATATTTTCCGTTTCCGAACCGAACGGAAACGGAAACGATAGAAAAATTTCCGGTCATGCAGCCGATTCAGGAATTTCCTCCGATGGTAGACATCATCCTAGTTATAATTTTCAACTAATCTCTTTTACCCAATATTTACCGTAATATAGGAAAAAAATTTACATTTATACTCGAGGCCTGCGAGTCATTCCATATTAAAATTAACTTTTCTAAATACAAACAGAACTAAAATAAATTTAGGAATATTTCTTAGCTCATAAACTCAAACATATAACTCAAATATTGATGTCATGGCTACAACTAAGAATGAATCTACTGATTAGCAATCTATTATTTCTTCTCGTAGTGCAAAAATATCAATATATGTTTTAGATTACTTAAACGTGCTGCCATAAACACCAATTTGTTAGGCTAATAGATTATAAAGTCCGTCTTTTAAAAAATTCCAAATATTTCTTATATAAACAATAGGATCAACTTTTATGGGAATAGTAAATAGTCTCGACAACAACATCGGACGAAAAAATAGAAAGTTTTTCACAAACACGTGCGTCCAGCGAGAAAATTTCACACACACCAACACGACAACATTAGCGTGACACCGCCAATAAAAATCCTACAATAAAATCCAATTTTATAATAAAATATTTACGATTTTGTTACTAAAGTCGTAGGAAAGACCCAGTTTTATGTATTAACAGAAGTCATGAAACGAATAGCTTCTATTGTCAACATTTATGAATAAATGAACGCATTCTCCGCAACTGGACGTAAGCATTAACCGTCTCTTCTTAAAAAAAAGGTTTTTAACGATTCTCACATTTTCGACCGGAATCGTGACGTGAAATATTTACACCATCTTCACGTCACGTAAGCTAACGATGCGTCATATCTTCTATACCGAATATCGGAGTGAGTGTGTGTGACGTGTTTTTTTCTATCCCGTGTGACTCCCGCTGTCCATCTCTTTGTGTTTGTCAACTACATGCAGCAGGCAGTCAATATGTCATAATGACTTCAAAACTTGGTGGTTTATCTTCCTGGATGCAGTCACGTGGAGTATACGTTCCTTATATAAGTGTGAATTTGCAATTTTTCTTTATTTTAACCTTCTCTATTTATCGATGTATCTCGAATGGTGTTGGTCAGACGCTAAGGTAGAAAGTTCGACTTTATTATAAGTAAAAATATTTAAAGAGACTTACTCAGAATGGTCCAGTTATGAGAAAATAATCTGGGAAATCGGGTAAATGACGATGAAATTCGTAAACAGATTCGTCACGCGTAAAATATTACATCAAACAACGTAGGTTTTTGAAAACAAATTAGAATTAAAGTCGGAATTACGTCACACGAAACTACAATTTAGAACAGGAATAATTGCCATATTATTTCAGTGAATATGCCTACGAGGTAAACGGGATTTTGGTTTCTTTAATTACCACGTGACTTTTAATAATAAACGCTTTATTTTTCGATACGATGTGACACTCACTTTTCTTATCTGCAGTAGATTTATTAGGGGGCTCGCGTCTCCTAATGCTATTGGTACCAGGTCTGCCGAGCAAATTGTGTAAAATGTTTGTTTGTAATAGGACGCGACTATTTGGCCCGTGCTTAATAGATGAAATGAGAGACGTAAGCTATATATATATATTTGTCTATTTTTAAAAAGAGGAATATCGAGAGGAATTTTAAGCAATACCCCGCAGCAACTGGGCATTCATTCTTCTTTCTTTTTTTAGAAGCGCAACCCAGAATAAAAGTGTTCTTTGATTTCAGAAAATAATCCATCCTTTACTTGCCTGCCTGTGTACTGTTTTCTTTCGCTTTTAATCCTAATGCGAGAAAGGAAGCTTAAAATGACTGTGATCAGAGTTTTTTTAGTTCTTCTTCTTTAGTTAACCTTCGAGGAAGTGTCACAGTTTCGTTTCTTTTGTTCAAATTTAATTTAACGTTTCGTCCTTGTCGTAATTTACGTGTACCTCGTGTCTGTCTATTATATGGAATTCAAGCGAACAATACTAGGAAGGGTATGAACTATCATTAAAAAATGGGGAGTTGCACATAGAATATTTACTTCCACCATTCGAGTCCAGATGCGAAAGAAAACTGAAAAATTTCTAGAACGAATCCTCATTAACTTTGCATCGGACAGGATGCGCGCCTCGTTCCTCCTCTAAGCTGAAATATAGTAACTTTAAAAATGATTTACAATCCGGTCGAACACATTCGCTCCATCAAAAACATTTTGTTTCAACTATAAAGAGAAAACTTGTGAAACAATAGTCGGGTATAGCGACGTTATTCTTAGCTGGAGGGATGTTTACCGTCGGTCCTTAGAGTCGTAAACTACCTCCCCACCCAGGACATAAAGTGGTGACACGTGGGTGTGATCCGCTATCCCCAGGCTGGACACAAGTACACGTAAGCTGTGTGTGTCCTGCACCTGGAGAGTTTTAGTGGTCATAAAACAACTCAAATACACAAAATTTTTAAAGGCAAAGAAGCGAAATCCTAGATGGAATTATGTTAACGAAACCTGGCAAAATCTCGTCAAAAATATGTTTTGGAACGAAAACAGTCGGATAATAGGTGAGGCGGAATTAATTCGACCATCTCTCTCCTCTGAAGAGATACGAAGGAATCTGCCATCAATCTCACCTACCGTCCTACTAAACAGTTGACGTTTCTAACGCATTTCGCTGGTAAACGTAACTGTGGGGCATTAAGCGAAAAGGGTTGAATTAAAAATTTCGCATCCACCTGTCCGATTTGGAACGCCGCTCGACTGACCCGACCGAAAGGGGGGTGGTAAATGAAAGAAAACTTGGGAAGTGAGATTCCCGCCAAACACAAAATTCGCCCCCGGCCTACACCACGTGATCGGGCAAAATTAATCATTTCGCTGTCTGCCTACCTTTGTCGGCATGGCCTGGGATACAATTAAACAACCCGGGCCGATTTCACATACATCATTTCTTCACTTCGCAGAACTTTCATTCCGCCATTTTAATTATTTTTTTTTAGCCTTCCTTTCTCCCTTCTGTCTTTTCTACCTGCGAAATAAATGATTCCTATAATTTAGTAGTCGAATACTTTGGAGTTGAGTCAGTACGTTCACGCTCAAAAACGCTGACCTTTCGGACTATGTCGAGTGTGCTGGTGTGTAAAGTCATCTCGGGTCCATTTTAATAGGATCTCTGCAGCGACAATTAACTCTAACGATCTGCGGTTTGCTAAGGATAGCCAGCAAAATTTTGTGATAATGAAGTAAATTGAGGTTGTTATTATTTTTCTACGCTTCAGCTGCGCAGGAAATGGAGGTTGGAGTAATCTGGTCGTTAGTTCTTCCTCCGATCTCGGCAAATTGGTAGGTTGGGGTGGTTCCACTCCCACTGTTTGCTATTTAATTAGTGTTTTTCGCATTCTTTCTCACCGCTCGATGTCGAAATAATCGGCAATTAAAAAACTCCAACAATCGCTTTTCGACACTCTCGTTAATTCTACCGAGGGTTAGATCGAGCCAGATAAGATTATCACTCTGTTCGCCTACCAATCGGGGTTAATTGCATTTCTTCCTTTATATGCCACCTAAATATTTCCACTTACTCGTTTTTTAACGCATTTCCATCTGGTGGCCGTTTTTCAAACTAGCACGTTTAGCCCGGCCAAAAGCTGAAATTTTTCGTTTTTACATCTGGAAAGAAAAAAACTGCTCGCTAAATCAAATTAGCAAATAGTTATAACTTAATTTGAAATTTTACGAAAAATTAATAATAATCGATAAATTTCTACATATTACAAAAGCAATTTAAATTATTTTTCTTCATCGCATACAGAATTTCAGCATACACATATATATATATATAAAACTATGGTAAAACAGAAATTCTTTAAAGTTCCAGTTTATATTTTAGTTCTGATTCCTTTTATAGAGTTTACTTCTGGCTAGTTTCGATTAAGTTTTGATAAGTTGTGTCGCCATCTTTCGGAGATTGAATAAAATAATTATTTTATTTATATAATATTTACGTTTATGCGATTACAAATTAAAATACAAAATAATAACTAAAGGAATTCGATTCAATAATATGAAATTATTCGACATACAATTATATATAAATAACCGAGACACTTAAATTAAGTTATAGGTAACGTCATCTAGTGGCGAATAAAAATTGTAAAATAAAATCAGTAACTACATACAATACGAATTGTAACAAATTATATTATATCGAATTATAAATTTTGCGCCGACGTCTCAAAAATAAATTAATTAAAAATTGTATGGTACGGGAAGAGTTTGGCCACGTATCGAGTTGTGCCGTTGTTAAAAATTTCCCGGCAAAAACTATGGTTTATCGTTTTTAAACGAAGATGATAAAAATATCGAAGCCTAAAATCTCTAAACTCGCCTGTCGTCAACGAAAACATCCACCCAAAGTGCGATATCGGCAGGCCGGGCCAACACTTAGCTAACAAAAATTTCTACTAACGATTTATTTCTTTTTTTAAAATAGTTTCGGTTCAACTGACGACATTTCGCTCGTATTCTACCAAACAAAAATTTTGTATCTTAAAAAATCCAGTTAGGATTCGATCGGCTTTCCGCGCGCGGGAACCGGCTCCTACTCCTATAACTGGGAGAGTATTCTGACCATCCATCCACGTCTCACTGGTGTGAGAATTTTATGGCTGCGAACCATCTACCAGTCGGCACATTTAAAAACAATTCGAATTAAATATTATAACTGGTTTTTATCCCGCTCTACCAAAAAATTTAAATCCTTCTTTACTGGCCCCCAAGGAAAAATAAAAAGTCTAGAATTAAAACTGGTGAAACTTAAAATTCTAATTACCCACCATTTTGTTCTAGATATTAATTTTTAATAAATACGCAATTTGCGTAAACCGATATTTTGATACCTTTAAAATATAATACAGTCTAAATCCCAGCCGCATTTGTTACGAATATACACCATCGAATCAAATTACATTTCCATCCTTCTTTAAATAGTCTCATCTGTTTCTTAAACTTTTTCCCTAAATCTTCTTCTTTTCTAAATTTTAATCTTCTTTTTAATAATAATAAGAAAAAACATTAAAACTAAATATTAAAGTAGTATACGATACTTAATAATATTCGAACTGTATAAAGAACGCGCTTCTATATCTGTAAAATTATAAAATAAATTAATTAAATCGAATATTTTATAATTTTACAGATATAGAAGCGCGTTCTTTATAGACTGGAATGTCGATTTCGAATTTCTCCATTTGATTTTTACCGGCCCATATTTACCTAAGAAAGCCATTCCCGGACCGGAAATTGGTAGACGAGTAAATTTTCGAAACGGAACCGATATAGTGTTATAATTTTGTAACGGAGATGATGGAGTAAAGTTCTGGCAGTGGAGTTATTCTCGAAATCGCTATAAAGCGCCCTCTTTTAAACATAAACGGACAGAATCTAGGCTTATTTATAAAAAGAAAACGCAGTACCGTTCGATGTATTTCGTAACAAAAGATTATAATGTAAATAAAGTAAAAATATAAAAAGTGAATTTTTAATCGCTCCGAACTGTTGTCGGAGTATAAGGCTGAACTCACACGAACCATAACAGAACCATCACACGACCACAAAACGGTGGTTACCGTGTGGTTGAGGGGTGGCCGAAATCAGCCACTCGCCAACCATTTATACGCGCAGTCGGTAAGGGACTGCGCGTATATACGCGCCATCCGTTATCGATCGCCGACTAACAGGAAGCGCTGTCGGCGGCTAGTAGTGGGTATGCCGCGCTGTGTGAGTCGCGCTCGACCACCGACGACCACAATTTTGTGGACGATATCGACCACCAGCCGCGACAGCCGTCGAAATCGACTTCAGTTTAGCGGTCCGTCCGAGCTAAATTACGCGTTTCTATATTAATATAATTATAATTCACAACCGTCCACCAGCCACCACCGTTTTGTGGTGGTGGCGTGGTTCTGTTCTGGTTGGTGCCGCGGAGTAATAATACATGGAGACGAAACGGAAGTCGATTTTGCGCGACCAACTTCATACAACGTATTATTCGACATTTTTTTAAATGATAAAAGAAATTTCAATTGTTACCGATGTTAAAAGGTAAATTGCTATTGGATGAACGAAACAGAAACCGGCTATTCTATTGGATGAGTTGACCTTTGCGATCCATAAGCTCTACCACGTAAGGCTTTCTTTGAAAAGGGAGTGAAAATGAAATTTCAATTGCAGATGTGCAAAGCTTTCCTTCCGGATATGATAGCCGCTAACCACGGCCACATCGTTACCGTAGCTAGTATAGCCGGAATGTGCGGATGCGCCAAAATGGTAGACTACTGTTCCAGTAAATTTGCGGCAGTTGGATTTCACGAAAGTTTGATGTTAGAACTGAGAAAACAGAATCTTAGCGGCATTAAAACCACCTTAGTTTGTCCGTATTTTATCGATACGGGCATGTTCGCCGGAGTCAATACTGGGTAAATCTCGCTGGTTATTTGTGACTTTTCTTCGCTCTAAATCTTCTTATTTATTCATTTTGTGCCTTTAGACACATAGATTTCCTGCAGCCGGATTACGTGGCGGATGAAATTGTATCGGCCGTCAGAACCGACCGAGCGCTGCTAGTCCTGCCAACTATCTACTCTTGCCTTTTAGCCCTCAAAAGGTAAAGTATGCGCTAGTTATTGGAAATAGTCTGTAAGAAAATAATTACAAATTTTCATTTATTCTCTTGTAGCTTTTATCCGATCAGCGTGGGTTTGTTGATTCACGATTTTTTAAAAGCCGACAGCTTTATGGACCATTTCGTAGGAAGACGGAAAAATCCCCAGTAACCCATTTACTTTTCTACACAAAAATTTTATCTGTACTCCGGGTTGGTCCATCTATTCCATAAAATGTCCAGTGGAAGTATCGTATTACCCACCTCCTTTTAAATCGATTCCATTAAAATAACTGAAAAAAAAGCTCTCTTCTCCAGATATTTTACCAGATCGTTTTTTAATTGCCTATTTTTAGATTCTTACGTGGTTACTAAATGGCAACTATTTCGAACCAGAATGGTGACCTTTTGATATGTCGAAAAGTTAATAACTCAGACTTTTTGTCGCGCCATAATGTCGTTATGGCGCTGATTTTGCCACATTGTTTAATGTTTGTTTTTCTATCCGACAGTCGGGCGGTCCACCAAATATCTGGAGAACAAAATATTTCCCGGCATTCGAATTTTCGACCACGCTCGATTTTATCAAAGTTTGTTACTCTCTACCGCCACTAATTTTAAAATCCCCGTGTAGTCCCGTTACCAGATGATCACCGTTCGAATTTTTAAAACTATAAACTTTGAAATTATTTATTTGGCGCACAAAATATTACTCGTTTTAACGTTTTCTTTAGACGAATGTTATCTAGCCTGGGTTAAAGCTCCTCCCATATTATTATACGGCCGCGCCTAACTATAGATCCGGCTAATATAGATTAAGTTTATCCACGAGTTTATGGCCAAATGATATGATATATTTTTCCCATAACAGAAATATTTTTGGTTTGAAGACGAACTCGACTTTCTGTTCTCGCGTTTATTGATGATTTTAATGGTTTAACCACGGATAAATATACCGTTAATACGAGAATAGAAGCGTGTAATCGGGTCATACGATTTTTCCTTTTGGTAATAGCTGGAATAAATTGTATATACGGTGCATATTTTTATATGTAAACCCTATACTTATAGAATTTTCTTTAAAAAATGAGCAACAACCGAGAAAGGAAAATAAAAATATTTTTTGTAAGATCGTATGGGAACTGTGGAAGCGTGTATTTTATAAATACTTGTAATAAAATATAGCAGTTTACTCGGGGGTAGCCAACTCGATATTCAAACGAACACGTGTATACGTATGGAAAATTATTCCGGTTTTTTTGTATCCAGACCATACAGTCAATTATTTTCATTTCTTTCCTCGCTACTCATCGACCTTTAGTCATAGCAGACTCTATGGAAATTTTCATCCGATTCTTTTAAAGGTACTACTGTAGTCGCAACGTTGGTGATTTCATCGAAAGGTTTTACCTCGTACGTTTTATTTCGATGGTGGCCCGATGGACATCGAGCCATATCAAAATACGGCACTTATCTTACAGTAATGTTAAGTAGCGGATATTGGCTTCTCTTAAGAATGTAAACAATATGGCATTTTATCGCGTCTTTCTATTACTATATTTACTTCTCGTCTCCTTCGATAAGATAAGTATTGTCGAAATATCGATTTACGGCAATGGTCAAAAGCTATTGAAACCTATAACGATTATTTGTAGGATAATATGTTTACACTGGGAAGCGTTGATTCCCGAGAAATATGATTCTAAGCGAGTGGA
Organism: Olivierus martensii; assembly: GCA_000484575.1. Taxonomy (NCBI): domain Eukaryota; kingdom Metazoa; phylum Arthropoda; class Arachnida; order Scorpiones; family Buthidae; genus Olivierus; species Olivierus martensii. The sequence continues at coordinate 122,034 of AYEL01080982.1, forward strand.
AAATGAAGTATTAATTAATAACTGGAGGGAGAAGTCGTTTACTGGCTGTAAAATTAGGGGGTTTTCGCACAACTCCGATCGATAACTAAACCAGAAAATCGTAGCGTTTCGGAAAGTATCGGTAGTCGCTTCGACAATTCCAGGTTAGTTCGACGTCCGACACCAGATGCTCTAATATCGAAAATATTCTCTATTTTCGTAAATTCTTTCGGTTCTCATAAATTATTTCTATTCTATCTTCTATTATCTCTAATAAAGATCATCTGTTAGATTAAACCACTGACGGCGAATTTTAAGATTCTAGGCGGTATCGGACAGCCCGCTTCTTCTCCTTCCGAAAACACACCGACAAAAACCAGTTTTTATCAGTCAACCATACGATCGATACAAATACGAAAAGCGACCATACGACATACCACCTCACGCGTGCGCAGATCGTGCATTTTCTCAGTCGGAGCCGAGTCGAAGCTGTTCGGAAACTTCCTAATGGCTGATCTGGGATGTGAACCAGAAATCGAAACCGCGACACTAAAGAACTAGCAAATAACGACGGAGAAAGCGTTATTCTTACCTGCGCATCGTTATTGATAGAAAAAATGCGCATCCTGCCTCAAAGTCAAAGAAGTGGGATTTTTTGTCAACAGATGACGCCACTTTCCATTCTGAAAGAATACTAAGTGGCTGGGCGAAATAATCCCGTCCACAGCTGCACCCTGCGGAGGGATTATTGTCCGTCCACGAAACGCGCCTAGCTAAAGTGGATGAGCCCAAACGCGAAAGGGAGAGTCGCAGTCGGTATAATGACGGGAATTAATATTATATTAAGTTCAGTTAAATATACTATTTCCAATGTCGAAACTAATCATTTAGCATTCGACATTACAATAAACTTCCATTTTAACTTGTTATCTCGCGTTTGAAAACATCCATGTGCGAAGCTGTCATCCCTATTTTGTCACTGAACTCGTTCAGTTAGCGCACGCGTACTCGCGTCGATGATCGCGGTTAAGCTGGTCGGACAGTAGCTGGATGGTGAGGAGGGGGATCGACGTGCCGGGCCCGAACCTCATGATAAATATTTTGAAGGGGTGGGATCCGAGAGTCGAATCCGGCTCCAGAGTGGAAAGCCGAAACTTTTCCACGCGGACAATCCGGTTAGGTTAGGTTAGGTTTAGTTAAGCCGCCTCATCTCTCGAGGGATGTTCTGTATCTGGCGGCGTATTCTGCACTTATAGAGTCCATCACAGGCTGGCCAACACTCATGATGGGATCAACCGGACTCGAGGGATGTTCTGTTCTGTATTCTGCACTTATAGAGTCCATCACAGGCTGGCCAACACTCATGATGGGATCAACCGGATGGTTGAAGGATAGGATTCAACGGGCTGGGCTCGGACCGCTGAAAAACTAGAAGTGTTGGACCCGGGCTTGAACCTGGTCCCGAGTGGCAAGTCACAGCTTTTCACGCGGCCGAATGAAAGAAGGATCTCTCAACTATTCTTATCGATACGGCCGGTATCGGTGCCGTAGAAATGTTACTCGAGTGTCCAAACGATTTAACCAAAAAAAACATTCAAAGTTAACATAATATCGCATTTTGGGGTAAATTTTAACCGGACGCTTAATACTTCTTGTGAATTGCTACTGTATTTAAAAATTTTATTATTGTTATGTTACTTTTACATTCTATTGATGTATAATTCTATAAATAAACTGGCGATGGTACGCCTCCCTTCTTGACCTACCCATAGACCTATCACAATTCTCCTGGTAGGAGCCTGTCAGCTTTTCTTATCTTTCCTTTATCTTCTCATTTCATTTCGTTTTCAAAGGCTAAACCACAGAGTACAGTCACGGATTATGTACAACAGGATGCGCAACTCTGAAGATTTTTAAAACTCGTTGACGTCAGAGGTGACTCCGTCTGACAGAAGGCGATACATGTTCGAGTGACGTAGAGAAAAAATGGCGGTTAAAGGAAATGGTGTTAGCTGTTCTGTTCGATTTTGTAAAAATAATATGAGAAAAACGAAAAATGTGTCGTTTTTTAGATTTCCTTCGGATTCAGATAGAGGTTACATCTTTTTTTTACATCATGTGATATATACAAATATGGTAATATTAGTCTCACACCTGATAGTTTTTGGATTACTAGTAAAAAAGATATCAAGCACTGGCTGGTAATTTCTCTTAAAATAATAATTCCTATATTTTACTTTGTGATATGTTTAATATTAACGGTTAAATTATGTATAAACTATTACTGGCAATGTTTAGCACAGATTTTCATTCTAAGTTTACTTTGCATTACATTTTATAATTGAAATTCTCAACTTGTTACTCTTCTTTATATTTGTATCATGATTCATGGGAAGTGTTTTCAAGTACTTACTAAATATTTTAAATACTTTGTAATACCACAGATTATTTTATGTAATATTTTTGACCTGTATAATACAGCATTTTCTGGTTCACAGAATTCTATATTTGTGTTTAAATAAATAAATAAATAATTTGTATTAATTTTCATCAAATAAAGATATAGTCACTTGTCAATAAATTGAGCTTAATTTTATTTATTGAAATAAAAAATTTGTAAAACAATAAATTTAATTTAGATTATAAATTAATTATATTAAATTACTCTAATATAAACTTATTTTTAAAGCTGAAATTGCGAAAATTCCAATATTTAATGCCATAAATTCGGATAAATGAAAATTACGAATAGCCAACAGTCAGGGTTATTGTTTTGTTGAATTACCCTGGAAGTTGGCTATTTTAAATGCGTGGTGACTCCATCTACCAGAGAGCGCCACTCAAAATTGAGTTTAATGGGAGCCTATGAGAGTTGCTCATCCTGTTGTACATAATCTGTGGTACAGTCTTCTGTTCTTTGCCTCAGTGTGTTTGTCTTCCTGTCCAATCAGTTGTGACTGGTGGCCCGTCCGCTTAATTAATACAAAAGCGTCGATGGGTTCGAAGTGATTGCCACGGATCACTATACGGATGCGAAACTCAGGCAAATTTCCTAACTCTGCTTTCCTCCAACCAACAGAGGGCACTAATTACATTTTCAATATGGTTGCTACCGGTAAAGTCTGTTATTCAGTATCTTTTTGCAAGAACTACAAGAAAAAAACGCCTAAACTCTCTTTAGATTCCTAAAAAATCCAGAAAAGTAAGTATTTTGCTAAAGAATATTTTTCTTAATGTTAATAAATGTTAATAGATAATACTAGGTTAATTTTTATCGAATTCGAACTGTTTAGGTTTAAAGGTATGAATTTAATTTTTAGGTCAAAAATTAAATTCATACCGTTTATGGTATGAATTTAATTTTTGACACTTTTTGATGGAAGATTTATTTCATTATAAAAATATTAATTAAGTTGTAATACTTTTTATAGACGGAATGTTTGGCTTGATTTTGTAAAAAGAGAAGACCTGTGAGACAAATCAGCTGATATATTACATCAAAATTATAGAGTTTGTTCCACTCATTTTAACAATAATTGTTTTATGAACAGAATGAAAAATAAACTAGTTTGGAATGCTATTCCAACAGTTGGTAAGTATTTTCTTACATTGGTCTTCAGAAAATGTATAATTATAAAGTTTGTAAATTAGTTCTCAAAACTAATAAAAGCCTTTTAATGTAGAAATAAATGGAAACTGAATTAACAAACCAAAAGAAGCTCCTCGAAAACCATTGGCAGTTTTGTGATACAGAAGATGAAATGGAATGCTTTATAATGTGTTTATGTGTGTGTATATGTATATATATAAAAGGAATGTTAGCATTGCTAATAGGCTAATTGGTTTATCTTGTTTCAGGTAACTCATCTGAATTCAGCAGAGAATGTTCCTTCTGATACTGTGAATTGAAATATTTTTTACTTGATTTTGTAACAAAATTTTCATGATTCCTTTGTATTTTTACTGTATATTTTTAATTTACAAATTCCTCTGTACAGTATTTATTACTGTATTTTATTCATATTATTTGTTTAATAAAGTTGTAAATTTTTTTATATAATCCTAGTTGGAAATTTATATATATTTTCGTGAAAAATTATATAAGAATTTGATGGAAATATGTATACATGTATAAATTGATATATAGATTGTAATGCACATATTTTAATCGAGATAAAAACTGTATAAATTCGTAAAAAAGCAACTACAGCGCCCTTGCCCCTGGAAGTCGGCTTTTCAATCCATTTAGTTTTTCCTCCATCCGTTAGAGGGCGTCTAGAAATGAGTTGCATAGCAGCCTATGGAAGTTTCGCATCCGTATAGTGATCCGTGGTGATTGCGATAATTGCTTCGTGATGTCTTTTCTATATATGTCTATTTTTATATTGTGTTTTCATATTGCTCTTCCTCTTATTTGTGTTTGTTTGTCATTATATTTGTTTGGTCCATGCAATGTTTGCTTTAATTGTTAATACAAACACGAAAATAATCACACCCAGCACGTGTTTAACATATTTAAACAATTTCAATTTTCTACGCATTCATACTCTATATACCAAGCACTCGTTTAACTATTTTACATAATAGTATTATATAACCCAAACACGTGCTTCCCAAAATCCAACCCTTTGGTCCTCGTCCCGAAAAGTGAAAACGTTTTGTTACTGTAAATCAATAATGAAAATAATGTTATTCAAATCCAGAGACGGCTGGTTTATAGGCATTGCGGAACTGCAGCACCCTCAATTTTTCTTATTATATAAATATATTTATTAATTTATTTCTATTTGCTTGTAATATTTAATTTTATCATTAACCATCCTATACAATTCTCTTATTTTGTATAAAAATTAAAAAAATCTATCTGGTTGCACTTAAGCAGATGAAGGACGCTAGGAGCAGTGTATTTATCACAGTTCCATATTGCTACTTGTGGAAGCCAAGGCGGAAGAGTATGCGCGTCATAATGAGCTGCCAGCTATTAGCATAATGCGGCACTGTCCGTCGCGCAGTTTTACTATTGTTTATATGCAAGTTGTGCCAGCAGTATAATATATATACAAACGTAGCTTAAGTTCGTAGTACTTAAGCTACGTTTGACGGTGCTACTTTTCATGCAACAAAACGCATGCAACTAGGCGTGTGAGAAGGCATGCACAGATGAGTTCCACACAGATGGGAAACTATACCACGTGATCGAGGCAAAATCGTCATCATACAGTGGCTTTATTAAGACAGTGTGGACAATGGCGAGTTCACTGTGATTGGTTCGTATGGTCATGTGGTACAAAGTCTCCATGATGTTTCCAACTTTCAGCATAGTTCAATACATTTGCAATCGTTTTTAATCTATAAAAATATATTATAGGTAAATAAACTCGTATTATTGTTTCCAAGATATTGTTTTTCTTATATTTATTCATTTTTTCCATATTAAGTTAAGTAAAAGGTTACTTTTAATGTCAATTAATATTATATACAGTATAAAGATTGTATATCGAGTATAGTCTACTTATAATTTATACGAAAATGTTATTTTTCTTATTATTTATCAATTTTTAAATAAATATCAGGCAGAAATTGTGTTTTGTATATTTATTTAAATTCTTCAGTTAATACTTTTCCACTCATTTTATAATACTATTTTCTTAATAACAGAGACATACTTTTTGTGCCCACTGTATAATACTATATTAAGGTCTTCAAGCAAGTCTGATAGTTTTAAGCAAATAATTTGTAGCATGATTATGATGACAACTCTATACTGCATAATGTAATTTTGTAAAGTTGTAATTTTTTTTAATCGTTTTTACTATTCAGGGAATAGTTCAAGCAAATAATTTGTAGCATGATTATGATAGAAACTCTATACTGTATAATGTAATTTTGTAAAGTTGTAATTTTTTTTAATCGTTTTTACTATTCAGGGAATAGTAAGGGAAGCGAATAAAATGTTTTTATGTAAATAGTACAGTTTTCTTTTTACGTCTTAAAAATAAATTTATTAAAATTAATTTCTTTTCTTGCTGAATAATTTAAAACACCGAAATTAAACGATTCCTTGAAAAATAATACGTTTTATTCAAATATTAATTAATGCTATACACTCGACTCTAGCGATCAGCTATAGCATTCCATTGTCCACACTGACTTAATAAAGCCACTGTACGTCATCAGAGATATAAGCGCCATTCTACCCAGAACGAAAGATGATATACGAAACGATAATTTCTTTTTAATGTATATTAATATTCATAATTAGCGTTGTCATCATTTTTGCCGTTAACGTTGTTTTCTATTAAAGTTTTAGATTTGTCCTGTTTTTATGACGTCATGCTTCGCCATTTTCTTTTCATGTTTATAGTTACCTCACAACGAGTATATTCTCGTTGTTACCTCATGATAGTTACCCGCAGAGTGGTTTTCTTGCTATATTCTTTTAATTAATGATTTCATAACATATTTAATTTCCTCACAAACTCAAGAGTAAGAAAACTGAATAGAAAACGGCAAAATACATTGAAGAAAAGATGTGCTTTTTATATGGAAATAAACGAAGTAACAAAGTTTCATTGTTTCGTTTTCTAAGAAATTTTAAATGTTGAAAAACTATTACGGAATTTTAATCTTTTTTTAAAGTAATTTATTGATTTATTTATAATATTTTTTTAGATTTAGAAAAATTCATGCCATTTGTGTAAGCTATATAATTTATTTATCATATGGAGCAATTGTAGCTGTACCCTATAATAAAATGTTTTAGACTAAAATTGCCTACTTCTGTTTTATTTTGTAAAAATTGCTTTTATATGGAAAAAACAGATTAGAATATACAGGTTCTTTTGTTTGATGAGCCTGTTAAAAATTTCAAATATAATAAAAAATATGTCTAAATAAATTGGTTCTTTGATTTTTAATTGAATCGGACATTCTCAAAATAACAGAATTTCGAATGCGCAACGTCACCTATGAAGATTTTCGTGTTGCTATGTAAACAGAAATATTTCATTTTAAAAGATCGCAACATAATTATTAAAGTTAAATTTTAATCATGAAAGTTAAATTTTAAACTGAAATCATACCTGCGAATTCTTTGTATTTCAAATTAGTAAAACTCGAAAATAATTCACCACATCAAATAATCTTTACCATGCATTGAATATAATCAGTTTTAATAAGATTTATAAAAATTATGAATTTTTTGTAAGGAAATTACAAAAAACACCACACGTTCCAACCAACCACGGGATGCACCCACATCCGTGGAAGGGGGTCGAATGGTGAAGGACGGGAATGGCCGGACCGGGCCCAACATCCCAATTCGCGTCCCGGGTCTGGTATTTCAGGAGATACCAGACCCGGGACGCGAATCCGGGTCTTCCTACGTGGCACGCCGACCGCGTTACCACTCGGCCACTATAGCATCTTTTGAGAAGCATTGGCTAAATATGGGCACGGTTTTGTGGTTGGCATCGACCAATGGAAACCTACCGAGAATATCGTTATACCCAATTCATATTTAAGCTGGCTTAAATAATAAAGCCGGTCTAAGATTTGTGGTGTGAACAGAACGGGTTTAACATTGAACCGATTTAGTTCCGAAAAAGTAGTTCAGCCTAATTCGCTTCTATGACAAAGTTTAAGTCGGTTTGTGACGTTACAAGCTCTCCACGCGGTCCGATACTTCACTTATTCAACATGAACAATGTAACTCGATGGGACGATGTCATCGATGGACTCACAATGGATGGTGTAAATAAAGAAAATAGTTTTCAAAAGTAAAAAACGGACAGAAAATTGGTCTGAGAAAAAAGTTCATGTACTTCTTGATCTCTGGAAAGAGAATATTGATGATTGTCGAGCAAATTGCAACGAGTCTGACGAGTCACGTGACCTATATCTGCTAGATTAACTTGTTGCCAATCAGAAGAAATATAAGCGATTTTGCAATTAAGTATAATACTAAAGTAAACCTGCCAGGGACAGACCTCCAGAAAGCGTGATGCTGGGCCGCCAGCCAATCCTTGACAACCCACCCAAAGACATCTGTACCAATGCCCAAGACAGGCTCAGGTCCAAAAAAGGAGCGAGAAGCCCCTTCCTTGGCAAGCCTATTAGCAACCTCATTGCTTCCAATCCCCTTGTGCCCCAGCACCCAAACAAGTTGCACCCTGTTCTTGGTGGCCAGTTCCTCAATGAGAAGACGGCATTCCCAGACAAGTTTTGAAACAAATTAGGGACTATCAAGTGCTTTAAGAGCAGCCTGACTGTCAGATAGGATAAAAAATTTGCCAATATAATCCCTATCAATATTGATTCTAACACATGCAGAAATAGCAAAAATTTCTGCCTGAAAGACAGTGGCAAACCGCTCAAGGTAAGAAGAATAAAACATCCGCATCCCTTCCCAGTAAACTCCCGCCCCAACACCAGTAGTGGTTTTGAAACCGTCCATAAACCAGACCAAGCCACCCTTGATACTGCACCCAAATCCCCCTCCCCAGCTCTCCAAACTAGGAAAAACAACAGTGAAGGGCTGGAAGAAGTTAAATCTAGGTACCATGTAATCCTTAACCAGACCAAGAATGTTACAGTGTGTTCTGTCCCACTCAAAAGACAAATGCTCCATCTTATGGGTCCAAGAAATCCTCCCTCCCAGAAGAATGAAAGCCTATAAATGCCCTCCTGTGCACTCGCCTCAACAAACAAATGCAGAGGAGAAATGCACAAGAGGACTCCCGTGCACTCGCCTCAACAAACAAATGCAGAGGAGGAATGCACTGGGCACGTGCCTTGACAAACAAATGCAGAGGAGGAATGCATAAGAGGACCTCAACAGTAGAGCAGTCTTCATAGCCCCAGTAATGCCCAAACAGGCCAGCCTTTGAATCTTTCCAAGTTCAGCCTTGCAAGTCTTAAGTAAGACCCTTTGCCACCAAACAATGGCAGCATAAGTAAGAATAGGTCTCACAACCATAGTATAAATCCAAAACAACAGCCTAGGCCTAAGACCCCAAGTTTTACCCAAAATACCCCTGCAAGCCCAAAGAGCCCTACATGCTTTCCCCACAACAAACTCAACGTGTGGCTTCCAAATCAAACCCTTGTCAAGCATAACGCCAAGGTATTTGACCTGGGTATAAACTGCAATCTTTTACCTAAGAAGGTCGGCTCAGTTAACCCTACCAACTGTATTCTTCAAGTAAAAGGCACAATAACAGTCTTAGCTGGAGTGACAGACAATCCAACCATATTACACCAGTAAGAAACTGTATTAAGAGCTGTCTGAAAAACCTCAGAAACAGTCCTAGGAACCACTGATATAGAGTAAAGCATTCGGCCGCCATTTTATATCCTCCTGCCGATCGATAATCACTAGTAATTTTATGGAAAGTGAATCTTATACTATATTTCGTTTCTAATTTATAAATACGGCAGTCGCTTACCTGGACAACCAAGATCGTATTTGGAAAAGTTTTCCTTCTAATATTTCGTAACCATTTCTTTTTTCTTTAATTTTTTTTTCCTTGCGGCTAAGGAAAGAATCTATGACCCTTTTCTGATCGATTAGAACAATTTACAACACTACAACAAGACGTGTTCTTAAAAAATAACCAGAAAGCCTATGAACGCGATGATAATTCCCTATCTAACAGGATATAAAATGGCCGATTTGGAGGCATCTAGTGGCGCAAAGGAATGCGGTACTCTATATATTTAGACACACTATAATAGGGTAAGCAGTGGTTCTTAACCGGTGTTCTCCGGAACACTGATGTTCTGCGAATGTGTTACAAGTGTTCCGCGAAATTATGAAAGCGAGACCTACTTCAATGACTTTAGCGTACTGCGCAGTATGCATTTTATAATTTTAGACAAGATTCAACTCTCATTCTCGAAGAAACAATTAAGAAGGCTTAACTACCAAAGCACTTAAGATTTTGCTACAATTTTTGACATCATATTTGTTTGAGCTAGGCTTTTCAATATTAATGAAAATAAAACTAAAAACGTGAAAGACTTAGGAATATTGATGAAGAAATGAAGGTAGCTTGGCAAGATTCTGCTTTTCACGGAATCCGAGATTTTCGCATAATATTTTTAGTCATATTACTAGTAGTAAATCGGTATATAAATCAATCTCGAAAACGGAACCGATAAGTAGCTATATGAAAAAATTCTTATCACAACGAAGTTTCGATAACTGTGCGCGACGCCATCTTGAAAGGGACAGTGTCTTACGCGACATTTTCAAGATGTAAAATTACACGAATTCGTGTTATAGAAGAGCGATTTTCGTTACATGAATTCGTATTATAGAAGAGCAGGTTATACGGGTGTTTACTGTAATACATCTTGAAAGTGTCGCGCAAGAATTATATTCAAACTCTTTGGCAAGAATACTTTCAAGATGATGTAACGTATGTACATCTTAATACAAATATATATTATAAATTAATCATCATCATCATCATCAACTAGGAATGGCCACTTAAGAGTGGATTTCCTCAACCGTACAGCTGTGCCAGAGTTTTCTTCCATCTCTCTCTATTCAACACTAAGGATTCATCCAGACCACGGTTTGTCAGGTTGGATTTTACTTCATCCATCCATTTCCTCCGAGGTCTTCCTCTTCCTCTTCTTCCCTGGGCTTCCCAGTCCATAAGGATCTTAGGTAGTCTTTCGGATGTCATTCTTTTTACATGGCCAAACCATTGTAATCTGCGCATCTCAACCGTTTGTAAAACATTTCTTTTAACATTCATCATTGTTCTGATTGCTGTATTCCGCACTCTGTCACGTCTAGATATAATAAAACAGTAAATAAAACATTCATATTAAAAGCAAGATAGATTCCATCATCCAATCTTCATCATAACGCATTCCATGCTTTCTGGATTCATTTGTATATGGTTGTGCAAAACGAAATGCATGTTTAATTAACATTTGTTGACGTGATGGCAGTGTTTCGTTTTTCAGTTTGTAATTTTTCAGCTCTTGTTCTAAAAGCTCTAATTTGGATTTTAATACTTTATCTTCTTTTAGTTTTTGATTTTCTTTTTGCAAATTTCGTACTCTCTTTTCGGTGTTTTGAAGAGTTTCCTTCATTTGTATGAAACTTCCTGATGAAATATTGTTCAAGCACTTATCAGAGCCACCAGATTCAGGACAGGAAGGAATTTCAATATTTAATGAAGGCAAAATCGATGTTTCATTTGATGATGGCAACAGTAGAGCTGATAATTCATGTGAATGATCTAAGAAATTATAAAATTTAATGCATTATTTTAAATAAAAATAATAGGATAATATAGAATTTTCTTTTAATATTTATTTTAAATAATCATAAAGTAATAAAAAAATATTTTTTAATCAGGATTTATTTTCACACTTTGCAAAGAAAAGTACCGAACAATAATTTATCGAAAAACACAAAACAGTCCTTTTAGTTTTAATTACTTATCACAGAATGAAATGAGTGATGATACAATTTACATAAAAATTATATAACAGAATTTTGATGGATGAATTTCATGCTTTCTGGATTCATTTGTAGATGGTTGTGCAAAACGAAATGCATGTTTAATTAACATTTGTTGACGTGATGGCAGTGTTTCGTTTTTCAGTTTGTAATTTTTCAGCTCTTGTTCTAAAAGCTCTAATTTGGATTTTAATACTTTATTATCTTCTTTTAGTATTTGATTTTCTTTTTGCAAATTTTGTAGTCTCTTTTCGGCGTTTTGAAGAGTTTCCTTCATTTGTATGAAACTTCCTGATGAAATATTGTTCAAGCACTTATCAGAGCCACCAGATTCAGGACAGGAAGGAATTTCAATATTTAATGAAGGCAAAATCGATGTTTCATTTGATGATGGCAACAGTAGAGCTGATAAAACATGTGAATCATTTAAGAAATTATAAAATTTAATGCATTATTTTAAATAAAAATAATAGGATAATATAGAATTTATTACCTTTACGAGCAGATTTTCGTTTTTTAGTACATGAAATAGAATGCCTTTTCTTTGGTGATGCTCTCTTTTTGGGAATGTTAACAGTTAGGTATTTGGGAAGATTTGGAAATATCGTAGGAATGGCATTCTCCGTCAATTCTTATTTACCCCTTTCTATTTCTACTTTTTCACCATTAATCGTATGCGTAAATGTTTTTAATATAGTTAACAATTAGGTATTTAGGAAGATTTGGAAATATCGTAGGAATGGCATCCTCCGTCAATTCCCATTTACCCCTTTCTATTTCTACTTTTTCACCATTAATCGTATGCGTAAATGTTTTTAATATATATCTTTCGTCAAAATAAAGATCACACACGTGGCAGTTAATGGTGAGAGGCTTATCCGCTCTTGGTATTCGTCTATTCCAAAGTTCAGCATTTTCTTCTTTAACTTTGAAAAAATGTCGTTTCTCAGAATTCGACTCATTTTTCTTTTTTCTATAACCGCTTCGACAACCGGTAACAAAACAAGTTGGCATTTTTTACAGAATTTCGATATATCAAAAGAGTTACCTATAGTAGATATATACGAGCAAACAGCTTCGTTGACAGAAGACCACAGATTTCTATTTACTACTAGATAGCCTGGTGCTTATTATTCGCTCTTGGTATTCGTCTATTCCAAAGTTCAGCATTTTCTTCTTTAACTTTGAAAAAATGTCGTTTCTGAGAATTCGATTCATTTTTCTTTTTTCTATAATCGCTTCGACAGCCGGTAACAAAACAAGCTGGCATTTTTTTACAGAATTTCGATATATCAAAAGAGTTAGCTATAGTAGATATATACGAGCAAACAGCTTCGTTGACAGAAGACCTGATTCGTCGCCCTCTTTCGGCTGACCTTGACAACAGTACACTTTAAACAAAGTGGGCGTGAGTGTCCAGACCATTCTATCTAAAGACCATGCTACAACTAAAGGCCTCTGAAATTTTTGATCCTCACTTAATCAGGCATTTGTTGTTAGAATAAATTACACGAATAATGTCGATCAAACCTTCGCTTATCTTAGCTAATCGCAGGGTTTTTCATAAAAGTTTTCTAGGAACATTGTCATACGCCTTCTCTAAGTCAATAAAGATTAGCTCCAATTCTCCCCTCTTTTCTCTTTGTTTTTCTATGATCTGTCTCAGTGTGAATATGTGGTCAATACAAGAACGACTAGCAGTAAATCCACTTTGTTCTTCAACACCTTCATATTCTCTTTCCAGTCTTCTGCGTATGATCTTACCCAAGGTTTTAATGAAAGGGTTTGTTACGCATATTCCTCTGAAATTTTCACACAGTTTCCTGTCACTCTTTTTATAAATTGGTGTCAGAAAGCCAGATTTCATTTCCTGGGGTATCCTGTCTCCTCTCAGAATTTTTTCATATAGATGGGTAAGAAGTGTAACCATTTCTCACCACCAAACTTCAACAATTCAAGGTTTATTCCACCAGGGCCTGGTGCTTTTCCATTTTTTCCCTCTTTGAGTGCCATAGTTACCTCGTTGCGTAATAGTTGTAGATCAATAGTACTATGTATGTATGTAATTTTCTTCTTCAATAAATTTTTCCCGGTCTTCTGTTAACAATGTTTCAAAGTAGGTTTTCCATTCCCTCAATTGAATCATCTTCAGATTTGACTTAAGAGGAGACTGTTTTTGTAGTCCTTTCAATATTCTACATGCTGCAGATGCTCTTTTAAAGCTTGGCTGACTGTTCACCATTGCACAGGCCTGTTCCCACTCTGCATGTTTTATATGTAGGATTTCCTTGTCAATTTGCTTTTTCTTATCCTTTTAGATCTCTTTATTATGATTGCCTTTTTTGGATAGCCATGCTAAATATGCTTCTTTCTTTTCTTTAATTCCGTTCAATACATAGTTTCTCCGTGATCCGTGGCTTCCTTTTGCCATTATTCTGAACTCTTCTTCCTAAAGACTCAAATGCTGTGGCACTGATCTTATTTTTGAGATATGAATATATTTCAGTAGCAGTTCCCTCAAAATCTTCATCCAGTTGTTCATTTAATCTTCTCTGATAAAACCCTTTGATACTATCATCTTGTAACAATTCTATATTAAATGGGTTGAGTCATTATTTTGGTTAACTTCATTATTGTCCTCTGGTTTCATGATTGGTAACCAAGACCATTCAATCTTAGCTTCGATAAGATGGTGGTCTGATCCACATTTAGCACTACGAAAGGCTCTTACATCCAGAATCCGTAAAGAATTTTCCTGTTTTGTTATAATATAATCAATGATTGACCTTAACTCTCTAGTCTCCTGGTGGCATGTAAATCGATGTATATCCTTATTGTAAGGATTCGGACAGACGTTTATTTTTCTTCCAATGGAATCCGATACTACAACGTCCTTACGGTTGATGTCTTTGCTACCCCAAATCACATAATGAGAGTTAGCATCAACACCAACCAATAAATCAAACTGATTCTTTTAACAAAATTCCACCAAAGATCCAAACTCAGGCGTTGGTGGAAGTTCATCTTTATCATAAGGGAAATAAACAGAGGAAATAATAAATTCTCTACTATCACCCCCCCTCATCTATCTTCACCTGAACAGTAGTAAGATCCCTAGAACAGAAATCCCAGATGGGTGAAACATGTATGTTATTCCGAATGAAAACACAGATCTGAGGTCCACTGTCAGAAGTACAAGAAGTAAAAGAAAACAACTTACCTTCCTTACAGTGAAGCCCCCGTATTCAGCCCTTATAGGGCCATGGCTCTTGAATAAGAGCAAGGTCATAGCAGCCTCCCCACAAGCAGCTGACCCAATAGAGCGGAAGCATCTCGGGAGTGCTGGAGGTTGATCTGAATCACCCTCAGACCCATGACATTACAGTTACCTAAGGTGGGCAAAGATCCATGCCCTCCTCTGTTGACTGGACATCGGAAGGACCAGTGATACCCCCGGAAGCCCGATCCTTATCAGCGAGCCCAATCAGTTCATGCCCCTTTTCAGGAGCAATCACCAAAGCTATCTGTCTCCCAGACTTGGAATTAGGATCCGAAAATACCTTAAGGGTACCTTGATCGATCCCAGAAAAAGTCTTAAAACTGGCCGTCTTGATGGCTTTTGCCAAGCAAAATCAACCATCAGAATTAACCGCTGTCCTTTAGCGTCTTTACTGCGACCCAAGACCCTCCAGTTTTCAATCTTGAACCCTGGATTGAATACTTGGAGTCGACCGAAAAGTTGGCGCACATCCTGCATACGCATGTCCACAGTACAATATGCCATCTTCACAGGCTTGGGCAAGTTCATCGCAGGAATGACCCTTAAAACGAATCCCCTGCCCAAGAGTACACCGGTCCAAAAGCCAAATAAGCCACTGACACGTTAACTCATTCATACAAGTATAAATGAGTGCACCATTGTCTAAAGTATAACCCTTAAGCAGTGGTAAGGTCTCCCCAGAAGGGATTCCATCCACATTGCTCAAAATCTTATCCAAGATGAGGTCCACCTCAGCAGCCACCATCTTGGAATCCGGATAACCCTCCTTAATGATGGCTAACTGAAGTGAAGCCACAGTCTCCGAATAAGATCCGGGCTAAAAGCCCTGGGACCGCTTAGTAGGCCTTACCTCCTCAGAAGAGGGGGTAGACAACACAGATCTGGTTCTCTTGCCAACACTAAGGGTATCAGCAGGAGAATCAGACAGAGAAGCTAGTTGGGAAGTGCCATGCAGCAGCTGAGATCCACCAGCACCAGCAACTTCCCTCCTAGCCCTCCTCTGCTTTCGCCTAGCTGCTCCAGACAAACATGTTTTTCGTGGACTAGATTTACTCCCGGAGACAGTGTCAACTCCAGGAGACTGCACCACCACCCCACCGCCCTGTGGCACGCCAGTGGCCATGGCACCCTCAGATGAGGTACCAGGACCACCATCCCTGTGATGAGGCGGAGAAGCAGCCTCCCCAGAAAAAGTTTTAGAATAAGAATTTTGACCATCCATGACAAAAAACAAACTGGAGGAAATGCAAAAACTTGCTGCCTGTTATCCTCCAATATGGGCAGAAGGCTAACTATGACAAAGTTTCACCAGGTGCCCTGAAGGGATCGTTAGTGACACTGCATCTTTTGCTACCTCAGTACCACTCAACTCTCAGCACGATACCACACACCTTAGTTTGGGTAGAGCGCTCTCTTAGTCTGGCACCTTACCTTCGACCTGTCCAGCACGGGAGACCCTACCAGTAGCAAAGGTACTGCCGGCATAGCTGTCAGGATCCTTGGAACACGCAAGCTCCCTCACCACGACAAGGTGGAGATGCCAAAGAGGGAGAGGAGAGCCCACACTTGCTATTCTAGTTTCAGAGATAGAAGTGAGGAAATTAATACAATTATGGGAATCGGACCACAACATGGATGTGAAAAGAAGTTTCTAAGGAAGCTTCTTAACGAAGTAGAGAGAAGTTTATGCAAGGAGAAAACTCGGTTGTGTAAATCTGATTCCTTTAGATGTGTCGACCAAGCCCTATGGATAGAAAATTCGTGAGGAACATTGGCGGGTTAACGAATTGTACTCTGTGTTTTAGAAAGAATCCGACTGTTTTCGGGATGATCAGGAATGACAAAGACAGATATGAGGATAAGGTCAGAAGTAGAGTGTATGAAATTCCTATAACTAATCACTCATTGGGTAGAGAAGAATTTTATATAGGATATACGGAGAGGAACTTGGAAGAGAGATTAAAGGAACATAAAACAGACCTCAGGTACGGTAAACTCTCCACTGCGCTAAGCCAGAGATCATTGCTTCACGATGTGGAAGTGCAGTGGGGAAGAACGAGGATTATCCGACCAAGTGAAAAAAAACTGGGACAGAAATATGATTGAGACATTAGAAATCCCCAAAAAGAAGAGGGGAGGATGCGCGATTAATATCATGGAACCAGAAACAGTCCCTAGTGTATGGAGATGGTTATGTAAAGTAAGAAAAGCAGACTAAAAAGGATACGCTACGATCAGTTTTTGACACTCCCGTAAAGGGATGTGCGGCGGTTTGTGAATAATTTTGCGTGTTTATATATCATTTTTATTTTATTTTTTCTAATGGTTGCTGAATACTTTGTATTTTAAATTGATGTTTTACAAAAATTATTTGTAAAATTTTGTAAGGTTATTTATACTATACATAATGTATTCTTGAAGTGGAGTCACATAACAAAGAATGTGTTGCTTTGCTGGCAGGAGGTGCTAAGGGGAGCACCTCCAGATGTAACCCTGCCTTTTAAATCTTTGTCGTGTTTGTTTGTTTTATGTAGTTAGGTCTCCTGCTCTAGTATAGCAGGGTTAGTCAGATTGTAACAGCTGAGGAAGATGCCAAAAGTACTGAAAACGTTACTGAATAAAAATCTTTTGACTGCTAAAGGGCTCGAGTAATTTTACTTGTAGTTTGTGTTTGGTGCAGTCTAATTGAACATTTATTATTCCTGAAAAAATCATGCAAACTGAAACCGTGTAAAACAAGACACAGAATTCATACAAAATATAAGGATATGGTCAATTAAACTGCAAACCATGTAAATCGATCTAAAGAAGATAAAGAAAAGTCGAGGATATGTTCTTTTGCATAAAATGAGATAAGGATTAAAGGAAAAAAAGGGGATTGGTTCATTATAAAATGAGATAAGGATTAAAGAAAAAAAGAGGATTGGTTCATTAATTTTTAGACACAATTTAATGCTTATACTTTTTCTTTTATTTTTGAAAATTTAAAAATATAAATATTAATTAACACTGAATATGATACAAAAAAAATAAAACAAATAAACAATATTGTGCCATGGTAACTGAATGAGGCACTGAACTCAGCAGAAAGGAATATTTGTTACAGAATTTCTAGAAATAAGATGATTCTTAACTTGATAGTTATCATACAATCTAGAATGTAGGAAAATTGTATAAATAGGCAAGCTGCAAGCTCGAGTTCAGTTGAGTTTAGTTGAACTGCAAGACTTGGACAGTAAAAGTTTATAGTGAATGATAAATTGTGAAAGCGAAAGTGGACTAAGACAGTTGAGTTTAGTTGAACTGCAAGACTTGAACAGTAAAAGTTTATAGTGAATGATAAATTGTGAAAGCAAAAGTGGACTAAGAAGAACTGAGTTATTCTAAATTAAAGACATAGATTAGTGTTGTATGAGATAATTATCGGATTTTGTGTGAATTTAGTTATAGTGAAACAACATTATTTTGTTTTGTGTGAATAAATTGGACTATCGATTTAGTTATAGTGAAGCAAGATTGTTTTGCATTGTGTGAATAAATTGGACTATACGAAATGTAGCTTATATGAAACAAGATTATTTTGTTTTGTGTGAATAAATTGGACTATATGATTAGTGTTGTATGAGATAATTATCGGATTTTGTATTGAATTTAGTTCAGAGTGAAACAAGATTATTTTGTTTTGTGTGTAAATAAATTGGTCTATACGAAATATAGCTGTATTCATTCTTTATTAATCTCTATGAACTCGTAACCCACAAAACGTGACAATATGATACTCTTTTAATTTATAAATAGCATAATGCACAAACAACAAAGAAAACCAAAAATATTTTTTTGTTTTTATTTAAAAACCGTGTAAATGAGTACTATGCAAATCAAGGGATAGATGTGTGTGTCTATTATATATATATAATATACAATTATTTTGAATACTATTTTATAATTTAAAACTAATCATATTAAATTTGTAAATTTAAAAATTGTTTAAATATTGATATTTTATTATGATTCATATTTTATAATTTTAGCAATTATTTATTATTAAATTATAAAACATTAAAAATCTGTTTAATACTAATAGTTTTTACCTTGGGCTAATGGATGTCCATTTCCATGTTCAGTGTTACTTAATAATCTTTTCAATTTTTCATAACAAGCAAAATATAGGGCATGTGCAGGACCAGCTCCAGTAACAACAGCAGACATGCCTCGTACAGGCCTAAAAACACCTTCATAACGAATCATTTTATAAAGACCTTCTGGAAAATTACGATAATCAGCCTTAGGATTGGGTTGAAGGCTCTGCATACGAGTCTAAAATAAAAATAATTGTTTAAAAAAAATTAAATTTGTTCACTAATTAAATCTTATAGAAACTACTATAGTCTATTTCAAGATAACCTGACAGTAAATCACTACCATTGTTGTGAGTATTTCTATACAAAAGAAAATAGTCCCTATTTAGTTAAATTTAATATTATTTCTACACAAAGGAAAATAGTCCCTATTAGTTAAATTTAATATTAATATCTTAAAATATAAAAATGATATATTATCTACATAATTTGTTGTTTTGGTAAATAAAATATCAAAATATTAAAATATTGAGATGATTTAAAAACATATATTTTATAATCACGTGATCAAAATTTAACGAAATATAGTTGTTATCATTATAGACCAATAGATATTGTTATTTACAAATTGCATATGAATACAGTGTTACCTTTGGTGGTTCGGCTGTCAGGTTATCTTGAAATAGACTATAGTACATCTAGTTCTCATAGTTATGTGATAATTCTTGAAAAACAATCTAATGTTAATCTCCAATGGGGAATAATTTACAATGGCTTTGGCTGATAGCACAATCTCAAATGATTAAATCAGTGCAAATTTGACTAAGGGAAAAAGCAAGAATTTGACTGAGAGAGAATAGTTGAATTCTTACTCTTTCTGATTATTAGTTATTCTATAACATTTTATGGTGAAATGATATTAACAAGAACAAGGAAAAAGACAGAAGCAACAAAAATATGTGTAAACACATTACCATATACGTAGTTGGATGCTGACTACATTTGTATTGTCTCAATATTACAAAAGAATAAATCAACAATATTAATTAATATTAAATTATTATTTTTTTCTGTTTAACCCAGTCGCTACTGTTGATGTGATTGGACACAAAATGATGGAACAAAAAAACAATATAAACAAAATTCAATCCTAAGTTACACAGTGGAGTTATTGCAGAGTGGACTTTTTGCATTTATTGGGTGAAAATAGATGCTTCCAATGATCCTAAATTTTCTAATTGCCAAAATTTCTTTTTAAATTCTATTCTAAAGATAGAAAATGTGAATGGATTGTATTCACATAAAATTTGGACTATTTTCATCAAATCTTATTGATTCTATAACTATAAACAACTGAGTTCTGCTGCTTCTAATAACACAAGAAATCACAACAAGCACTTGAAATACCTGCTTCAAGTGCTTGTTGTGATTTCTTGTCTTATTGATTCTGTTTTCTATTCTATTTTAGTCATCTTATTTTGATTTTGGGGTAAAATAAATTTATTTTTGAAATTTTACTTAACAAATTACCAATATATTAATTTATTTTTGAAATAAAATTTCAAAAATAAATTAAAAAAAAATAAACAATTTAAAAAAATAAATTTCAAATTTTTAGTATGATGAGAGCTGTAAAATTCATAAAATTGAAAAAATTTTGGTTAATTCTGTTAAAATATACAATATTTTTACTTATTTGTTCGTTTATTGCTTTACTTGTACACATAATTTAGTAAAATACGAGAAAATCCTAACATAAACAACCCCAGGCTATAAAAATGGGGTTGGCATTTTATTTTTTTTATGACATCAGTCATTTTGTGGGAAACTGCAGCCAAGTCTATTTTACTGCACTGCATGTGATATTGGATGTAATGTATTAACAAAGCATCTCAAGGCGAATTAGAGTAGGGTAGAAAATGTTATAGTTGTTCATGTACGAGTGAATGATTTTCATAATGTCATGTTTTTAGTTATAAATTTGAAAATTAAAAAAAAAAATAAAAATTACCGAAATGAAGAAAAACATATTTATAAAAAAAATGACAATATTTTAATAAATTTTTGTCACTTTTTATCTAATTAATTATGCAAATTTAATTTTCTTTAATTTATCAATAATTTTTTAAAATATCCAATTTTCTTCATTCATATCTTATTTTTATTCATGAGACTTGCCTTTATCAGAAAATGCCAAGCATTTCTGATAGCCATCCAACAGTTTAGCAGAAATGTTTAAGATTTCATATAAAAAAATCCTGTTTTCTCTGATCTCATATAATAAATGAAAAGTTGTGAAAGAAATAAAACTTGAAAAAATTTTTTATCATTGGAATGACAATAAAAAACATAATAAATCCTAAAAATTTCAAAATCTTCGATGATAACTAAGAGAGATTTTGCCATTTTTATTTTTTTACATATTAATGAGGCTTTATATGTAAAAATAAGCTCTAATTCAAAAAAACAACCACAACTGGATTTTACATTCATTTTATTTTGTTATCTATAAGATATCAATGGGTTGCCTATGAAATTGTAACTTGGCAACGATTTTTAATTTTTTGTTTATTTTTTGGTTTTTGTTTTTTGTTGTGATTCTGTAAATGAACCGTTAGAACATTAAAATCTTTGTTAGAATATCTTGGCCAGAAGATGGTAGGAATATCGAAAATATTAGCAACAGATATTCAACTAGTAAGAAAACTTAAGATAAACCTCAACTGAAGTAAGTGCTATTGTTTGTTAGTAAAATTAAAGGAGAAAAAGCAGTATATTTAAAAAATATATTATTTTTAATTTACGCTAAGGTGCCACCATCTGTTGGATTAATAATTATTTATTTAACTTTAGGCTAAGGTGGTTATTAGGTTAGGATTATTTGGATTGTGTGAATCCCCTTAGTAAAATGCTGATTTATGATTGATCAGATTTTGTGATTTACCTATAGATTAGGGGTGGGCAACCCCTGGCATGCGGCCCTCAAGCAAAATTTGTCCAGCCCGTCACTAAATTTCTCTGTTGCATATTAATACAGCCCGCCACGTCACGCTGGCCCTCAAGCAAAATTTGTCCAGCCCGCCACGTCACGCTGATATGGCGACTGCCTAAACTAGACGGTGCCAGTAAATTCTGAAATATTCGAGATGCTTAGGCCCCCCCTTTATGAGGAGAAGCAACTGTGATTCCTACCAATTTGCATTAAGATCAGTTGGGAAGTACAGAAGTTGGATTAGTATGTTTCGATTATTTTGAAAAATTTGAAAAAATTCTGGTCCTAAAATATGTCCGGACCTTCAGGTAGTAAATACAGTAAGGTTGATCAAGAACGTCATACCTTCCAGGAGAAGTGGACTTAAGAATATTTGTTTGTTATTTATAAGGACCAACCAATTTGTCTGATATGTAATGAAGCTGTCGTGGTTTTAAAAGAGTACAATTTAAAACGACATTATACCACCAAACATTTTCAAAATTATGGAAGTTTAACAGGGCAACTAAGAAGCAATAGAATCAAAAAGTTAAAAAAGATATTAGCCACTCAACAAATTGTTTTACTAAAACGCAGTGAAGAAGCTGAGGATATCATTCGAGCAAGTTATGTTGTTAGTAAGAAACAGGCAGAACATTTGAAGTCATTCTCAGAAGGCAAGTTTGTGAAAGAGTGCTTAACAGAAGTGGCAAATATCCTGTGTCCAGAGAAAAGTAAAAAGTTTGCAGAAATTAGTTTATCCAGAAGAACAGTCACAAGATGAATAGGTGCACTGGCAGAAAACATAAAAGTAGTGCTTGGCAAAGTCGTGGAAAAATGTGTAGCATTTTTCATAGCATTGGAAGAAAGCACTGATATTACTGATACAGTGCAACTAACAATTTTTATTCATGCAGTTGACCAAAATTTGAAAATAACAGAAGATTTGCTCACATTTCGAGCCATGAAAGACACTACAAAGGGGGAAGATATTTTTGAAGAAATTGTTAATGTTTTTAGTGCTTTTAGACTGGACTGGGCAAAGTTAAGCGGTGTCACTACAGATGGAGCTCCCACAATGATAAGGAAAAATGTGGGAGTGGTGAGTAAAATAAAATCAGAATTATCAAAGAGAAATATTGACGTTAATAATCTGCTCGCATTTCGCTGTATCATTCATCAAGAAAACCTCTGCTAAATCATTAAAAAATTCACGCACATAATGGAGACAGTTGTTTTGTGTGTAAATTTTATTAAATCGAGAGGTTTGAATCACTAGAGTTCCAGCAATTCCTGCAGGACTTGGAATATGGAAACCTCGTTTTTCATTATGAAGTTTGCTGGTTCAGTAAGGGCAAAATGTTGAAGCGATTTTATGAGTTAAGAGAAGAAGTGCAAACTTTTATGGATATGAAGGGCAAATCCATACTAGTCGAATCTTTGAGAGATGATGCACGGTTATCTGATTTTGCATTTTTGGTTGATGTCACCAGCTACTTGAACGAGCTAAATACGAATATGCAAAAACCAGGACAACTTGTCCATGAGTTATTCACCGATGTAAAATCTTTTCAAAGCAAACTTCGATTGTGGGAAAATCAGATTTGTGCAGGAAATACATATCATTTTCCCACTCTAGCAGCCCATAAAAATTTCGATAAGAATGCCCTTACACAGGAATTATCTTCATTAAATACAGAATTTACATCCAGATTTGAGGATTTCCGTTTACATGAACTTCAGTTCCAAATATTCATGACACCTTTCAACGTGGACGTGAAGCAAGTAGAAATGTCGCTTCAAATGGAATTACTTGAACTCCAGGCAGATGATGTTCTGAAAAGTCAGTTTCGTGAGGTACCCCTGCAAGATTTTTACGTGAGACATGTTTCCAAAGATAACTATCCAAATCTAATTAATTTTATATGTAAAATGATGTCCACTCTTCAGCAGTACTTATTGCTGTGAGCAATTTTTTCAAAAATGAATTTCATAAAATCAAAAAACAGATCAAGTATTATTGATACTAATTTGGAAAACTCCATACACATAGCAACATCATCATTTTCACCAAATATTGAACTTCTTGCAAAAGAAAGGCAATTCCACATTTCTCATTAGTTAGAGTTGCAACACTATATTATTTTATTATATGTAATACAAACGCTATGTATACTTACATATCTCTGTTAAATAAATACATTAATTGTTGTTTTTGTTTTGGCCTGTGGCCCACCATAAATTTTTCTATACAGCCCCTGTTTTTGTTTTGGCTCGTGGCCCACCATAAATATTTCTATACGGCCCCCTACAAAAAAAGGTTTATATCTGTATCTTCTCTTTTTTAAATAAATACTATTATTATCAATTGTACTGTACCTTCTCTTTTTTAAATAAATACTATCATCATCAATTGTTTTTATGTACCTTCTCTTTTTTAAATAAATACTATTATTATCAATTGTTTTTGTTTTAGGCCCATGGCCCACCAGAAATTTTCTATATGGCCCCCTACAAAAAAAAGGTTGCCCACCCCTGCTATAGATGATAATTTTCAATTTTTCCCCAATACAGTAGATCCTCAACTTAAAGAATTTCAATTTATAATGGTTTCAGAGATAGTGGATGACTAAATCTCTTTATTTTTGTTGAATTTTCATAAAAAACAAATGAAAAATTCATTAAACACTATATTTTTACAAAAATATCACTTATAGTCTTTACTTTAAGCTTAGATGAGAAAATTTAACTCATAAATTTCAATTGGCCATTCTGTTTGCTAATGTGCCAATTTGTATATATCAAATTTAGCATTGTTGAACTTACACAGTTTTCAATTTAAACAAATGTTTTTTGAATGATTTAACCACATAAGTTGGGATCTACTATATAATGCATTCAAATGAGTAAAAAAGAAAAGTTCTTCTGAAAAAATAAAAAGTTAGAAAACAATTTTATTTTTGTTAATTTTGACTAATAAAATATTTAAAAATTTTTCCATTTTAAAGAAAATGTTTTTATAAAAAGAAAATAAAGTATACAGAATTAAATTCTTTTGTTGAATCACATTTATCAAAAACTAATATCTATTTTCAAAATCACAGAAGGCATGACAAGGAATATAATCTGAAAATTTCAAATAGAATGCTTTAAAAAATAAATATTGGTGCTCCTCTATTCATGATGGGAGTTATATTTAGATAATCCCATTGAAGATTAAAAATTCATAGGTCAAAGATGATAGACATGGATAGAAATTTTAATAGTACAGATAACTCTCGTATAACATGGTAGATAAGTTCCTAAAAAATGCAATGTTGTGTGAAACCATGTTATATGAGAAGTATGCATATTCTGGAGCCAATACAAAACAATAAATATATTCCCAGATTTATTAAAAACAAATAACTTTCTTTTAATTCAATATAAGAAGCTTAATTTTCATTAAGAATATTAATAATATGAAATATAAAGAAAGAAAAAATATATATGTAAGACAAGCTTAATTTTCATTAAGAATATTAATAATATGAAATATAAAGAAATTAAAAAATATATATGTAAGACCCAGAAAAAAAAAAACAATAAACATAAAACAAAAAGAAAGAAAAAAGTATACAGCCTATGTAACATTCATTTGATAATTATATTTTCCTTACTGCTGTTCAGTTAAACCAAATTTTTTTTTAACAGTAACTTCACTTTCTGAACTTTTTTCTGCATTTAAAGTTTGTGTATCTTCTTTCTCTTTACAAAATCTGTAATCTAACCTACTATGAATGTTCCTTAATGCATATCCAAAAAATATTTATGAATAAAAAGTTTTTCTTCAATTTCACATTCCTCTATTGAAGAATAAAAACTTATTTTTTATCCAAGAACTGAATGTTTGGAACACAATTGTCAACAATTGAGTATTTTAACTCAATTTCAAATCAAAACTGAAAATAAACTGCATATTGTCTCTCTCATGGCAAACTAAGGAAATTGAATTTATGACTAATTTTAGCAAAGCATTTCCCAATGATCGCATTTATGTGTGTATTGTGTGTCTATATTGTGGATTTATAAAAATTAATAAAAATGTTTTGTGTTGTAGAAGAGTAAATGCAATTTTCTAAATGTGTTAAGTAAAAACTGTGTTGTAGAAACCATGTCATAAGAGGGTTTCTGCAATTTTCTAATTGTGTTAGAGTGAAACTATATTGTAGGAAACTGTGTTATATGAGAGTTACTTGTAATAGTAGACAATGAAAGATTGGATCATTCAACACAGTAAAATAATCTGGAGTTGAATCCAGTTCAAGATACAAAATCATAGGTCAATCCAGAATTGATCTGACATCCAAGGTGGTAAGCAATTGCTTTACTATGTGAATAAATCAACTGCAAATTTTAAGTAAAAAAATAATGCTTCTAGCCAATCTATCACAAAAATAGCCAACTTTGGAATATTATATGGGCAATCAAGAGTGGATTATCATAAATTGAATAATTTTAAGTAGGGAATGCCTGTATAGCAATTTTCATAAATATTAATATTTTATACTGGAAATCAATTGAAGTACAAACATAGGAGATTAAAAATAATTTATTTGGATATAATTAATCCAAATAAATTATTTTTAATCTACTACATTTGTGCTTCAATTGATTTCAAGTATAGATAATAGTAGGATGAATGATTATATATTAATATTTTAAATAAAATTATGAATATTAATATAGCACTGACAAAATAATATTCTAGAAATCATTCATTGCAAAAAATACAGATAGTCCTTGACTTACAATGAGGTTATGTTTTGATAACCCCATTATAAGATGAAAATAATTCATAATGGTAATAATTTCAGTAGTAGTTAAGATTATTTTAGTTAGTTAAGATGTTATAAGCATCAGGATTTGATCCCAGTCAAGATTATAAAATAAAATGGAATTGAACCTGGATCCTCAAGGTATTGATAATAAGTGAATTGCTTTACTACATTTTTAATAAAATAAAAAAGTAATAAAATAAAATTATTTTTAGCTAATATGCTATGAAAATAGCCAAGTTTGGAATTTCATAAGGGCAATTCTAAAATCAGATTATTATAAGTTGAAAACTATCTGTATTAGTAATTTTTTTAGCATATAAAATGCTCTTGTAACATCAAAGATTGATGAATAGTATGCATGAAACTTTTTACTATAAAAACACCTGAATTATAAGAAAATAAATTTGTTAATTTTCAATCTTTTGGGGGAAAAGCAAATTTAAATCAATATTAAGCTGATAAAATTCTTTTATTTCAAGAACCATCTTACATTAATGCTATAAATGATTATTTGTAAAAAGAACATTTTAATTTGCAATTCCATAAATCAATAATTATTAAAGGCTTATTTATTTAAAATCAAATATAATAAAAAAACAGGAAAAATTAATTATTTGAGAAACAGATAATTGCAATAATATGAAAATAGAAAGAGATCAAATTTCAAAATTCAATAACATCTGTAAAAATATCTTTTATTTTTTATATTATAATTTTATTTCTAATGAATAAAAATATAAATTAAATTTTGATAAAAAAAATGAAATCCATAAAAAAGTTTAACCAAAATTAGAGAAAATTTCTATTAATTTAATTCATTTATTTCAAAATATTTTAATCTTATCATCTAAAATCATTTATAGATAATTTAATCAATTTGATTGTTTTTTTTTTATCTATGACGACTGCTAACTTCTGATTTATATAAAGTTGAGCAATAATTTTATACATAATGGTTATTAATAACCAGATATAGAATCTTTATCATATATTTGATTTT
Organism: Olivierus martensii; assembly: GCA_000484575.1. Lineage (NCBI taxonomy): Eukaryota > Metazoa > Arthropoda > Arachnida > Scorpiones > Buthidae > Olivierus > Olivierus martensii. The sequence goes on from AYEL01080982.1 coordinate 149,645, forward strand.
ATTATCCATTTTTTTATTTTAATTTTTATTCTAATACTTATTTTTAAATTTAAATTATATTGACATAGTTATTAAGGTTTAGTAAGTTTCAATATGTAAGCTGATTTTTTTATATTTTAAATTACAAGATGTTTTTAAAGATTACAACTGGTCAGAAAGTATTTTTAATAATCAGTTATTTCATATTTTAAATGTGATAATGATAAATAATAATAAATGAACAATATACTTAATAACAAATAAAAATTTTTTAATGAAAACTAAGGAGAAGAAAAATAAAATAAAAATTTTATTTTATTGAAAATTAAATTTTTTTTAAATATGCTAAATTCATATTTCAAAAAAAAAAAAAGATTAAACAGAATTAAAGGAATCAAAACTTATTATTAAAAGGAAAAAAATAGAATCATGAAATAAATATTGTTGAATGCTAGAAAAAAAAGCAGACTTATTAAAATGCTATAGTATTCAACAATAAAATGAGTGCTCAACTAAAATGTGATTCATGGTAAGTGCATAGTTGAAAAGAATAATCATTTGGTCTTGATCCATCAAAAAATATCATGAGTACAAACAGTGCTTACATAGAGTAGAATGACTTACTGTTTTTATAGCACAGTCTGATTTTCAATGCTTGATAACAAGTTTGATTTCATTGCAATTGTTATAGATCTGATTATTTTGTAATTAATGCATAATTACAACAACTTAATAAAAAGGTTTCAAATCAATAAATAGAAATAGGTAATGGATGGGAATCATCGTACAATCTCTGTTATGGCATTTTATTTCACTTGATAATTTGTCTGTTGCTCAATAAATTTATAACATTACTCTTAAAGATCTTTTTAAATTGATTAAAGTATTAAGCTAGAGCTATCTATACAGTTTGAGTAAACATGAGCTTTTTGGCTCAAGCTGACTCAAACCAACTAAGTTAATATAGATCGGAAGAGCGGTTCAGCAGGAATGCCGAGACCG